>JAJIZL010031839.1:0-24814 GCA_023969395.1 Amblyomma maculatum | reverse complement strand
GTTGCGACGGCAAAGCAATAGGGCAACGAGAGAGAGCGTCGGCGTCCTTGTGCTTCTTGCCCGATTTGTAAGTGACAGTAAAGTCGTACTCTTGAAGGCGGAGGATCCACCGCCCGAGACGACCGGACAGATTTTTCAAAGTGGATAACCAGCATAGGGCGTGGTGGTCAGTGACGACTGTGAAGTGACGGCCGTACAGGTAAGGACGAAACTTCTGAACAGCCCAGACGACGGCGAGACATTCTTGTTCGGTAATAGTGTAGTTTTGTTCCGCAGAAGTCAGAGTTCGGCTCGCATAGGCAACAACATTTTCTGTAGAGGTGTTTTGGCGTTGCAGAAGGACAGCGCCAATGCCATGGCTACTGGCGTCGGTGTGCAAAATTGTCGGTGCTTTATCATCAAAATGGCAGAGGACGGGACCCGAAGTCAGAGCACGCTTCAGAGTTTCAAATGCTTCTTCGCAAGCAGGAGACCAGATGAAAGGCGTGTCGTTGTGAAGAAGCGCATGTAAAGGTGAGGCAATAGAGGCGAAATTGCGGATGAATCTGCGGAAGTATGATGCCAAGCCGAGGAACTGCGGAGATCTTTGACCCGAGTTGGACGGGGAAAGTGCAGCGCAGCAGCGATTTTTTCAGGGTCAGGCTTAATTCCTTCGCTGCTTACGAGATGGCCAAGAACTTTAATGGATTTTGATGCAAAACGGCATTTCTTCGTGTTTAGCTGTAGGCCAGCGCTGGAAAGTGCTGTCAAAACTTCATCGAGACGAGTAAGGTGATCAGGAAATGACGAAGAAAAAATGACGATGTCATCTAAGTAACAGAGACATGTTTTCCATTTGAGGCCGCGGAGAACTGTGTCAATCATACGCTCGAATGTAGCAGGAGCGTTGCAGAGTCCAAAAGGCATTACATTGAATTCGTATAAACCGTCCGGTGTTGCAAAGGCGGTCTTCTCTTTATCATCTTCATTCATGGGGATCTGCCAGTAGCCTGATCTTAAGTCAAGGCTGGAGAAAAATTGGGCACCTTGCAAACAATCGAGGGCGTCGTCAATTCGAGGGAGGGGATACACATCCTTACGAGTTATTCTGTTTAGAGCACGGTAATCTACACAAAAACGAACCGAACCGTCTTTTTTTTGCACTAGCACAACAGGCGATGACCAGGAACTAGACGATGGGCGTATGATGTTGCGTGCAAGCATGTCAGCAACATTTTCCTGAATAACTTTGCGCTCGGTTGGGGAAACACGATAAGGCCGGCGTCTAACTATGCTTGATCCGTCGGTGAGTATGCGATGCGTTGCTGCAGCGGTTTGACCCAGTGTGCCGGAATTGACGTCGAACGAGTCTGCGTGCTTGTTCAATACAGCGAGCAATGCGTCTGTCTGGTCTGTTGTCAGGTCGGTGCTGATCGTGTGGCGAAGTGCTGCACTGAGCGAGGCAGGGGATGAATCAGAGCGATCGGAGGTGGAAATGGGAAGAAGTGTGACAGGCTGGGCGGAAGCAATTGATGCAACAGTAGAGTCGCGTCGCAGAAGAATGGGCTCTGATGTGGTGTTGAATGCGGCGAGAAGAGAAGAACCGCTGGAGAAGCGAAGAAGGGACACGATGATGATAATACCTCTTGACAGGAGACGAGGGCTGGGTGTAATCAGGACGTCGCCATCGGTGACGGCGTCAGAAGTCACAGATAGAATATCTTCGTTGCCCGGATAGAGGACGTGATCGGCAAGCATAACTACACGGGAAGAAAGTGGTTCTCTATCGGCAAGAATGTTGCATTCAGTGACTTCAATAGTGGGAGGGGAACACGTAATGACTGCTGAGGCGTTTTGGAGGAAATCCCGGCCGAAGATGAGTTGATGGACACAGGAGGATAGGACAGCAAACTCAATGAAGTGCAAGATGCCATCAATGGTGACTCGGGCTGTACACGCTCCACAAGGGTTAATATTCTGTCCATTTGCAGCACGTAAAGGAGGACCGGTATAAGGTGTGCGCACCTTTCGCAGTTTTAAACACAAGTCAAGTTTCATAATAGAAATAGCGGCGCCGGTATCAATTAAAGCTTCCAGTTCATGTCCCTCAAGGAATACAGTCAACATGTTTGATGGGAGCAGAGGAGGAATTGGAGAGACGACAGGCGGTGCAGTTTTACCTCCGGAAACTGCACAGGTTAGTTTTCCGTTTGGCGGGCAGAAGCTGAAGATGGAGGGCGAAGGGGCGACGAAGTCCGGCGAAAGGGTGACGGGGAGCGACGACGCGATGGCCGTGCTGTCCTAGACCGGTCAGGAGAAGTCGACGGGGAGGAAGAGGGACGGAGGTCATTATCGGTGTAGTACTGGCGAGGAGGAAGCTGGTAGGCGTCGTCACGTCGAACGTACCCATAGCTCGCACGCTCATCTCGCAGTCGTCGGCGACAAACGCGTGTTACATGGCCGCGGATTCCGCAGTAGAAACATACTGGACGAGGTGGGAGAGGCCGCCAATTACCATACACCGGTGGTCGCGGGGACAGGGCGGCGAGGCTGGGTGGGACAGGCGCGTGATGGACAGGAGGACAAGGAGGAGGAGCCGCAGTGACTTCAGCATACGTCGGAACGTTCGGAGCATACGTCGGAGCTGGTGGTTCTGTAGCCATGGGACGAATGAGTGAAGTAAGCTCCTCCTTGATAATGCCACGCAACCCAGTAGATTGAGCAGGTGGGCGTGAGAAGGCAGGAACCGACGAAATATCATTGTGGAGCTCTTCCCGTATTATAGATCGTATGATGGTGCGCAGATCAGTTTCGGGAATTTGGCTCGGATCCCAGGTGTTGTTGAGGCGGCGCGACTGTAGATAGTCAAGTCGCTGGCAAGTGGCACGAATGTCTGCCACCGTGACGGGATTTTGGGCAGCTAGAGCTGCGTAGGCAAAAGAGCCAATTCCTTTTAAAATATGTCCGACACGTTCAGCCTCGACCATGCCATTGTTAACTCGCCGGCAAAGGGCGAGTACGTCCTCAATGTAGGATGTGTATGTCTCTCCTGGAAGCTGCACACGGGTCTCTAGCTTCTTTTGAAAAGAGGCCGGACCAGCACCAACAGTTCCAAATATCTGGCGGATCTGTGTCGTGAATTGAGGCCAGTCAGGAATGGCGTCCTCATGGTTGAGGAACCACGTCTTAGCCACGTCACTTAGGTAGAATGAGACGTTGAGTAGCTTCATAGAAGCGTCCCAACCGTTAAAAGCGCTCACCCTATCGTACTGCTGTAGCCAGTCTTCGACGTCGTCACCGCGGAGACCGGCGAAAACCGGAGGGTCGCGCTGACGTGAGGTAACTGACCAAGTTGGGTGGGTCAAATGGTGCTGAGCAAGTGCACCTTGGGACGTCAGTGGTGCAGAGGTGGCATGGGCAGCCGTGGGATGCCCATCGGTAGCTACAGGCGCCGGAACGGTGAGAGCAGGGGGATGTGACTGCGCCATGGCGGTTGATGTGCCGCCAAGAACACGACCGGAACGGAGCTCCAGGGGGTGCCGCGTTGAGGACGCTGGGATCAGGAGTCACTTCCACCACTTGTGAGGCAGAAGAACGCACCAGCAAATTCACCTTTTTACTTCAGGTAGGCCGAAGCAGCAGCTACCGACTAGCCACAGCTTAGCAACACTTCGTCTTCTTCGCACGACCCGAAGACCGATGATGATTACGCTGAGATGAAGATGAAGGTCACTCACAGTGCTTACAATATATATATATATATATATATACATACATTGAAAACACCACAATACTCTCAAAGCTATTGGTGGCTCGTCATTTCACTCATGTGTGCTGCCTGTGTGTTGTGTGACGTGAGTGCACGGGAAAGACCCCCAGGTAGACGAATTTTTTGTGGGTCTCCACTATAACGTCTGTAATAGCCTGTGTTGCTGGGATACGTAAAATGCCAGAAACCAAACCAAGCCGATCATGTGTGTGCCATTACGTGCCCCTTATCTACCCTTTTTCGGCAACACTACGACATAATATATAAAGGACAAGCCATAGTTCACAGTTGCACTTTGCTACAACATGTTTTCATCGTGGTCGCGCAGCCTAAGAAAATGCTGTTCGAGACAGTGTACAGGGTATTCAAGGGAGTTGGAAATATACTTTTCACATTCCTGGCAAATGCATGATGTGTCTGCTTCCAGCAACAATTAGTATCAGTACTCAAAACACATTGCTCACTATAGATACAGGAATGTGAGCATGTGAACTCTACAGGCTAATAAAAGTGCTTCTAATGGTGCAATTGCAGTTATGCAATTAAAGAGTGTGCAGACACTTTCAATGAATGAATGTACTGTGCCCTTTTAATTGCATAAATACTGTGCTCTTGTGAATGACATTGGCCCTTCAGGACCGCACCGTTCGTCTCCATTACAATGCATGCATAAATATGGTGCAGCATGATACGATACCATGCAGGCTTTGCTAGATATGCGAAAAATCCAATGTTGCCAGCTGCGGCTTCACATGTGTTGACACTGAATATTTTGGCACCACAGAAAGCTGACCGGGCCGACATCAAGCACACGGGAGCAATCAAAACAATTTGCAGTGGGTCTCACTTCTGGGGACAATGTAAGCGTCGCACCACACAATAAGCACACAGCGCTGACACCAAAAGCAGTGGGTCTGGCAGGGCCGACACCAAGCAAACAAGATCAATGAAAACAATTGGCAGTGGGTTTCACTTCTGGTGACAATGTGAACTTCCCGGCACCACAAAATGCGCACACAGCGCTGACACCAAAATCAGTGGGTCTGGCGGGGCCGACACCTAGCACACAAGTTCAATCAAAACAATTGGCTGTGGGTCTCACTTCTGGTGACAATATGAACGCCCCGGTACCACACAATGAGCACACAGCGCTGGCACCAAAAGCAGTGGGTGAGCCTAATGTCAATCAATCAGCGACGGGCTGCTTGCGAGTTGCTACTCGAAATGGCAGAACAAGCGGCGTTTTAACAACACAACACCACTGAAGCACTGACGAAAACGAGTTTGTTTGTGCACGCTCCCAGGTGCAGCCCAGCACTGGGATCTTGAAGAGAGTGCAATGATTAGCACCCACGACTCTGTGGAAGCCTCCCAGAGGTTTTATGTATTCAGGCCAGGCCCATGCTCCCGAGAAGGGCAGCTGGAAACAAGACGTAGGTGTTTCACTTGTGACAAACATTTCTACTGCTCTCGATTACGAACATACATGTGGTACGAACGCGTGTTTGAGCTGCACGCCCAATTGATGCACTGAACGGAAAGAAACGGTTTGGGCGATTAGTAGGTGAAACGGGGCATGCGAGGTTTCAATCGGCAGGGCGTGACGAGTTTAACTTTAGCAAACCGCTAGAGACACCCGTGGGATGTTAGGTCTTCTAGTAAGGCGCCACTACATAAGCAGGGAAATGAAAAAAATATGTGCGTCGCAACTACAACGACAACCAAGCAATTGCTTCGAAAACACACGAACTCGGTTATCTTGTATCGCCCAGTATAATAGCACAAACAAAACTGTAACGAAAAGCATGACTGGAAACCGCGAAGAAAATGATCAAGCTTACCTCAAACAGACGAAACCGCAGCAGCGCGACTCGCATGGCTGTCCGAAGAGCAACGATTACCTAGGAAATAGTTCCGAGAGGTCGCGTCGCGTTTTACCTCCAAATCAACACAAAAGGGTAAAAAAAATTGGTTGCACGTTTTACACGCTCCAAGACGTCCAGCATGTGCACCCAACTGTAGCAGTCGCTCTGCAGCCATGTTGAATCTTGTTAAAGACTGCGGTTAAGACTGCCTGTGCGGTGTTTTCAGCAAGACCGACTGAAATACAGACCTGCACAAATAGCACTGCTCCAGCGCGCACCTTCAAGTTCATAGCCTTCGCCGCTAGGAAACGAACACTACCGGTAGCCCAGCGCTACTGTACACCTGTTAATAAGAAGGGTCTATTAGTTCTGTCATTTTTCTTCGTCGTTATAGTTTAATTATCTGTCCACGCTGTAATGCACAAACACCTGTTCTGCGCAAGTGCATGGCCGTTGCACAAAGCGGAATCGCGGTATGTCTTCTGGCGAGAGAAAAACGTTGTAAAAACAAACACTTTCCGCTAAAATACAAAAAGGCAAAATTTTCGAAGTATAACTCGGGCAAATACCTTTTTTTTTTCAATTTGGATACAGTTTCTTTATATTAATTTGTGATTTGATGATGATGAAAAGGACAGACAAACAGGTCAACCGAGCGCCCTCAACGGCGAGAAAGGTAACAAAAGTAGGCGCACGAGGTCCCATATATGACCCCGTTTTCTGTGAAGGTCTGTATTTCAGTCGGTCTTGGTTTTAAGCGCAGTCTTAATGAAGAATACACCGCAGTCTTAAATGCGTACTAAACGTTTCGTGCAAGCGGCTTAAGCCATAGGTACCATAGGGAAATTTAGAGCCAACAGATACAAACTAGAATGCCTGGCCGAAAGCTATGAATGAGCTGCGCAGTGACGGAATTTTGTCGCAATGCCCCGCAGGGGGCACCTGTTAAAGCAGGTGTTTGTGTGTTTTGTGCGACACCACGGACCCCGAGCACCCACGCTTAGCAGTGCGTGGCATTGTCGTGTCGGGGGAAAAGGGGATCCTGGTGGTTGAGCCGATGCCGAGTGTTTGGACCTTTAAGGCCCCTCAGCGGAGGCAACACGCCACTTTGACCCACGCTTCCCATAGACGGCACCTCCGGGCTGACCCAACCGGGGGAAACCAGCAGTCGCCTTTTCCTATCCTCCTCTTCATCTTTCACGTTACTATCTTCTATCCTACAACTCTCCTGTCCTCTACTCTCTTCTTGGTTTTTCCTTACTTCCAGGCGGCGAGGGTTAACCTTGTGTGGCTGACTACCCTGAGTTCCGCCATATTAGGTTATAGTTGCGGTGTACAGCTGACGTGGACAGGACTTGCCTGCCAATTCCTGCCCCGTCTCCTCGTTGGGCTCCATGGTGGGTGGCTGGCGCCGCGGCCGAACATCATACATTATTTATGGCTTCTTCCTCCAAACAAACTGATCGCCTTTCCAAGAAAAGGCGGACCGATGTATCAGCCCAGTTCTTTTCAGCAAAGCATGAAACTTTCCCTAAATATCATGTGATCCACAGTGAAAGCCCTGCCAAACAAGCTCGGCTAATATCCCCTTTTGCAGTATCTAGGTCTCTCACAGCCATACTAGACCCAGGATAGAAAGTTAGTAAACTGGCTAGCGGGGATCTCCTGCTTGAGCTGCAAAGCAAACTCCAGTACAGCAAACTTCAGCAACTTGCTATATTTGGGGATATCCCAATAACAGTCAGTGGTCACAGATCCTTGAACACAGTCCAAGGCGTGATATCAGAGAATGACTTCCTGTCACTCACCGAAGAACTTCTAGAAGGTCTTTCCGAGCAAAATGTAATCGGTGTACACAGGATCAAAATCCGAAAGAACAACCAAGAATTACCAACAAAGCACATAGTTCTGACTTTCAACTCTAGCAAACTCCCTGAATCCATTGAAGTCGGTTACATCAAAGTAGACATCCGGCCCTACATCCCAAACCCTAGACGTTGTTTCAACTACTTAAGATTCGGTCATGGCTCCCAGAGCTGCCGTGGCCGACAAACATGTGCAAAATGTGCCTCAAATGAACATAAATCTGACGAGTGTGAAGCTGCGCCACACTGTGCGAACTGTGCAGGTGAACACGCCGCATATTCACGGTCATGTCCTTCTTGGAAGAAGGAAAAGGACATCATTACCATAAAAGTCAAGGAAAACATAACGTTTAAAGAGGCACGACAGCGATATCTTGTTAAACAGGGCACTTTTTTGTTCACAGCCAAACCGAACTATTCCAATGTGGTGGAGCATGGGGGCAGCACACCACAACAGGATTTGGTCTCTGCCGAGGGTAAGCCTCAGACAGGGCCATCCCTACCCCAGGCAGAAGCAGCGAAAGCTGCCCTGCCATTGCAAAAACAGGGCACACTGGCCCCAGAGCCAACAGCCCAAAAGGCTTCTCCCCCAGAAGGGAAGCCTGCAACCAACACTCCTATCTTTCTCCAAACGTCCAAAGCCCCTGAGGCAATGGACACAACCCCTTCCTCGTCCACGCTGCAGCGGCGGCATAACTCTCTGGAAAGAAAACGGAGAGAAAAAACTCGTATAACAGGACCAGAAAAACTTGAAACCTAAATTCAGGTACATTCCATAAAAAAAAAAATGGCGTTCCTCATACACTGGAACTGCCGAGGTCTCATAAACTACAACGATATACAAGACATTTTACATTCATTTTCTCCTGTAGCCCTTTGCCTACAGGAAGCTAACTTAGGACCACACCAAAACATTTTAAAAGGACACAACGTTTTTCGCTGCGACCGAAAAGAAGCAAATAGGCTATCTGGAGGTGTCGCTATTGTTGTGAATGGAGTAGCAACACGTGAAATTAGCCTCAAAACCAAGTTCGAAGCTGTTGCTGTCTCTATCATTCATTATAAACAATAACTATATCTCCTGTATCTCCAACCGCACCTAATTGTAACCCTTCATGACCTGGAAGAGCTTTTAGAACAACTTCCAGAACCATATTTGGTTGTTGGAGATTTTAATGCGCACTCCACTTTTTGGAGAAGCGATCAGACAGACTCTAGAGGTCGTATATTAGAGGATTTTATATTATACAATGATGTCTGCCTGCTAAATACAGGAAAGCATACATACTGCTCCCCAAGCACGGGGAAAATGAGCGTTTTAGATTTATCATTTAGCTCCCCATCAATTTTTACTGATTTTAAATGGGACGTTTTTGACAATCCTCTAGGAAGTGATCATTTGCCTGTCATTATCAGCCTAGCACCCTCACCCTCCATCACTCTAAACAAACCCAAGCGGTGGAAGCTGCACCTTGCGAACTGGGCTCTATTCCAGTCTGAAGCCAGCCTGGAAAAGGTCTTTTCTGAAAACCTCAGTGTTGACGAGGTAAATGAAAAATTTACGGCCTGCATCATTGACGCAGCACTTGTAGCTATACCACAGTCTTCAGGAGTGGTACTGAAAAATCGCAAAGTCTGGTATTCTCAGGAGTGCAGAGATGCAAAGAAGAAACAAAACAAAGCTTGGGGAACCTTTCGCAGGTACCCTACAAACAAAACCTTGTAAAATTCAAACAGGCGAAAGCTAGGGCATGGTACATCCGCCGAAAAGCTGAGAAGGCTTCTTGGCAAAAATACATATCATCAATAAATAGCTCAATCACATAAAAAAAAATGTGGGAGCTTGTTCACAAACTGGATGATAACTTCTCCCCGTACACAGTCCCCTTTCTAACATCTCCTGTCGCCCAAAAAATACTTACAGGAACAGGCAGATATTCTAGGCGAGCATTTTTCTGCAATTTCAAGCTCACTACACTACCCAAAATCTTTCATAACATACAAAAACAAGGCCGAAAAACAAAAACTGCCAACAAGCGGTAGTACAAATGAAGCATATAACAAGTTGATAACACTGCAAGAAATAAACACGGTTCTACCTGCCGGCAAGCAGACTGCACCTGGCCCAGATCAAATTCACTATCAGATGCTTGCACATCTTTCTACACCTGCTTTAGAAGCACTTCTGAAATTGTTCAACAAAGTATAGGTATCCGGGAGTATTCCTGAGGCCTGGAAAAAAGCTATTATTGTGCCTTTCCTGAAACCAGAAAAGCCACCAACGGCCCCCAGCAGCTATAGACCCATAGCTCTCACAAGTTGCCTTGCAAAGTCTTTTGTTTTGAAAGTGTTCTTAATACCAGATTAGCCTTTGTCCTTCATTCCCGAGAACTTCTAGACATACACCAATGTGGGTTCAAAACAGCATGTTCTACCACGGACCATCTAGTCCGCCTTGAAAACACTGTTCGTGAAGCATTTATTCACAAACAGCACTGCCTTGCCGTCCTCTTTGATATGGAAAAGGCGTAGGACACTACATGGAGATTTGGCATCCTCCGTGACCTGGCAGATTTAGGCATACGTGGTAGGATGTTAAACTGTCTAAAGGACTTCTTGTCAAATCGCTCATTCCGTGTGCGTTTGGGCTCAACTTTTTCAAAGAACTTTGTACAGGAGAATGGCGTACCACAGGGATGCGTCTTAAGCACAACTCTCTTTATAGTAAAAATGAATTCCATAAGCACAGTTATCCCGAAATCCGTAATGTATTCAGCTTATGTTGACGATCTACAGATTGCATACACATCCTCTAACGTATCTACATGTGAGAGACAGGTGCAGTTGACCATAAATAAACTAGCAGCATGGGCAGACACAAACGGATTTCAGTTTTCTCCTCAAAAAACAGTGGCTCTCCTATTCTCTCTCAAACGAGGCTTACAAACAGATCCTACACTACACCTGAACAAAACGAAATTACCGGTGAAAAACGAACACAAATTTCTAGGCGTAACTTTTGACAAAAAGCTCACCTTTCTTCCTCATATAAATGTCCTGAAGAAAAAGGCTTCCAAATCTCTAAACATACTAAAAGTTCTTTCCCGTAAACACTGGGGCGCTGACAGGACATGCCTTAAACACATTTACATATCTGTCGTACGCTCCTCCTTAGACTATGGCTGCATAGTGTATGGGTCAGCTAGACCATCATACTTAAAAAAACTAGACCCGGTACATAACACAGGACTTCGACTCTCATGTGGAGCATACCGAACTTCTCCTATATCCAGTCTGCTTGTGGAAACAAATGAACCTCCTCTTGAAATCAGAACTTCACTTACATGTGCCTATATATTTAAAACCAGATCTCTGCCAAAGCATATCTGCCATTCCCTAGTAACTAAATGCCCTTCTAGAACACTATTCACCAACAAACCCTATGCAGTGAGACCACTGTTCCTACGATTTGAGCAAATGTGTCAAGAGGTAGGTTGAGCTACCGGATTGTTTACCTAGTATTGCCAAAAGACCTAACCCTTTGCCTCCTTGGTGCCTGGTCCCTGCAGTTTGCGACCTCTCTCTTACACAGTTCCAAAAAACAGTAACCCCACAAGAGCACATCATACAAGAATTCCTTCAGCTGAAAGAAAAATATAATAGCTTCACAGACTTTTACACGGATGGCTCGAAAACAGATCATTATGTCGGAAGCGCAGTTGTTCAAGGCGAATGGGAGGAAATAAGACTTCCACAGTGCACGTTCATCTTTATTGCTGAATGCTATGCTGTCTCTGTTGCCATAGAGAAAATAATAAAAGAAAACCTCAGGAGAAGTATTATTTACACAGATTCCCTAAGTATAGTCACAGCCCTTCACATAAGAAACGCAGTTATACCAATACTGGGATACATACACAGCATAGCAACACTTACAGATGTAGGACGAAGCATAAAAATTTGCTGGGTACCCAGTCATGTAGGAATCCACGGTAATGAAAAAAGCAGATATGTGCGCTGCCAAAGCTCGAGACAAGAAAATAAAAGAACTGCAGATACCATCTCAAGACTGTATGAAATTGGTACAAAGTAAACTGATACAAAAATGGCAGTCCACTTGGAACACTGAAACAAATAACAAACTACACCTCATAAAGCCTGTTATAGAAGAGTGGAAATCGAGCACCCACCTTGAACGTTCCAAAGAAGTGGCTCTATGCCGTCTTCGCATGGGAAACACACATTTAACATATAGCTTCATTTCAACTAAACAGGATAAGCCCCTGTGTGATTCATGCGGACACGAGCTAACAGTCACCCACATTTTAATCTCATGCAGGCAACTTGAACAACTAAGAAAAAAAAAAACCTTTTACGCAGTTTTACACACAACATATTCCTCTTCATCCAGCGTTGCTTTTAGGTGAAAATGTGCTGGTTGATTTGCCCTGTGTTTTCAGGTTTTTAATAGAAGCAAGCGTTCTAAACAGAATGTAAGTTTAAATTACATAGATACAACACTCTTAACATTGAAGTTGGCGCAGGATAGCCTAAGTTGCTTATGCGCCACTAAACCCAACACAACAACAACAACAATTTTGTCGCAATGTTTCACCGCAAGGTGGCAACGTCATAGAAGGAACGACTTGGCTAACCCAACTGCTACACGCGTTTTTTTTGTAACTGCGTTGATTGCAAAGCGCACTTCTCATTCGACGTTTCAGCCAAGGATGTGCGCGCCGCTCCTCGGCGGCTTTTCAAAATAACTGAAACTGAACTAAAGGCCATCGCCGTGTTTTGGGGGGACGTGGAACTATAGCGATGGTCACTGGGTGTATGTATGATGTACAGTGGTATGATGGTACGCTTGTGTTCGGCGTGGTGTGTCGATGTAGTGCTCAGTGTTACCCATATACCTTGGTGCGCATTCCACGACCGGCTTGGTGCTTTCTGACTTCAGTTCTGCAGAGCGTCAATATCGCCTGCTGCTCCTCGCAGACCTCCACCTGCGTGGTTAGCGTGGCGCGTCGGTGTTGTGCTCAGTGTGTCTTGGTGTGCTTTCCACGACCGGCTTGGTGCTTTCTGGCTTCAGTTCACGTTTTCTTGGCGAAGAATGGCTGCAGAGCGTCAATATCTCCTGCTGCTCCTTGCGGACCTCCACCTGCGGCGTGAGCGTGTTTTCAGGGACAGAACAACCCCTTGGACGTTTATAGCGAGCAAGAGCTACAGCGACGTTTTCGCTTCGGTCGGGCCGGCATTGCTTATTTAACCGAGCTGCTGTATGAGGACATTGCTCACCCGACTAATCGCAGCCACGCATTATCCGCACAGTGCCAAATGCTTCTTGCGCTAAAATTCTTTGCCACCGCAGGCTTCCTTATAACGGCTGGGGACACAGTCGGCGTGCACGAGTCGACGGCAAGCCGGGCAGTCAGGAGAGTCTCCCTGGCACTGAAAAGGAGCGCCGCAGCCTGGATACGGTAAGAGCCGTCTTTGTCATTTCACCCACTTTGCCTGTTGTGATATTCCTCGGCAAGTAGAGTCAAGCAGGAAGAAATAGAATACAGTGTTTTAAATTGTACACCTTTATTCAGAGCTCAATGTGACGAAAATGGCCATAGCGTACTTTCGCCAACACGAAGTAACATTTTGAGAGATGTTAAAGCGCTAACAGCATGGTGGACAGGCCGCGTCGCGCGGTGGGCTGGGGGCCGCCAATGCCAACGTTTATGAACGCCAAAGCATTGCCACTCGTCGCTGTCGCTCAGGTTCTAGGTTTTTAGAAAATTGCGCGTGCCGCCCGGGAGCAGGAAGAAATTCGCATGCAGCCAATCGCAGAAGGCTTTAGGGCACTCTACCTCCGTTCTAGCTTTTTTTTGTGAGCGAAGTTTTTTTTTTCCTAATCCGGTTGAAGCGAAGAACCTACAGACGCTCACTTCGCCTTCTGTAAAATTTTGGCAGGGTAGCAGTAAAAGAAAAAAAAAAGGTGGAGAAAGTTACTGCTTGCAATGCAAGCCTGCATCACAGTGTAACGCACCGTTGCGCTGTGACCTTTAGTTTTAACTTTATCCGTTACCGAAAATTTCATCACTGTGTTACCGTACACCCTGCTGTTTAGAGATGGAAACGGTACATAGCGTAACTGTACTTCCCTTGACCGATGAGGCGGCGGTAACAAACCAACGCTGAAAACATGCCTCTGTCGCTGAGTCTCGTCGTTCCGTGGCCCTGTGCGTTGTACGCCGGCGGCAATGACAGACATTGGTGTCGTCGCGCGACGCATCCCCAGGGATTGTCACTTTATACGGTTACCGCTTTATTTCTACCGTTGAGTATAGTTTTAATGCTTTGATCGAACACAGCGGCTAAGTAAGTTAGGTTCATAATAGCGCTTGTGCGCCTGGTCGGGTTTTGCGTTATACACGCTGTTCGACAACAAGATCGTGCCGCGCTCGAGCATCAGTGCGGAATTTAATTACGTGGTCGTGCCTTCACGTGCTTGTCTGCAATGTGAGTGATGAATATGGGCACCAGAAGAGAAACAGGCTTCTTGCCTTACAGCTGGCCTTCACAGGATGAGGTGCCGGACTGCATGACCGACTTTTGTGCTGTTAGAGGTTTTCCCGGCATCGTGGGCGCCATCGATGGCACTCATGTCAGGATCCAGGCGCCTGAGCTGCACGAGGAGGCGTACATAATTTGCCATTTCTACCATTCCATCAGCGTGCAGCTCGTGGTAGACAGCAAATGCCGGATCCTTGATGTGGTTGCAAAGTGGCCTGGTGGCACCCACGACGCGCGAGTGTTCACCAACAGCAGCCTCGCTGAGCGGTTCTAGTCGGGCGTTTACACCGGCATCCTGCTGGGAGACAGCGGCTACCCATGCAAGCCATGGCTCATGACGCCCTTTAGGAATAAGGGCACACCCAGTAAAAGGCGCTACGACGCTGCTCACGGCACCACCAGGGCAGTGGTTGAAAGGTCGGTACACAACAAATTGTAAATATTGGTTTGCATGGCCTCCCAGACGCTGATCAGTTGTCCGTGCCCATTTCGTTCACACAGCGTGATACAGTTGCAAGCGTTGTTGGGCGAACAATGTATGCTGAAAGAAATAGACTTCGATCTAGCATTTGTTTTTTAATTTAGTAACAGAGAGCGGATGTGTCGCAGCAGCCCGTAATGCTAAGATACAACTAGTTAACATGTCATACAGAGATGTTTTAAAATTTATTAAGATAACACTTGGCAGGCTTCATGGAACAACGAAATGAACAACAAGCTACATCTTGCTAAACCACTAATCGAGGAATGGAAATCATGTTGTTATCAGAAACGCATCATACAAGTCACTGTATGTCACGTTTGCATTGGACGCACTTAACACATACATTAACACATAGCTTCATTTTTAAGGAAGAAGACAAAAGTCTAATTGAATGATGAGAGGAACTGACAATAAATCACCTCCTGCTTTCATGCACTAAACTTGAGAAAATCCCTTTGCACCCCAGCCTGCTTTTAGGCGAGCATGCACTGGTTGACATTTCTCATGTTTTTGTCCTCTTAAAAGAAGCAACGCTCCTGAACAAGCTTTAAGAGCTTAAAAACTATCTACGAAATCAATCATACGTTGCTCTTGGCACACGATAGCCTGAGCTGCTTACGTGGCGAAAAAAAAAACCTATACAAGACAACAGTTCAGTAACACTGCAGGCCAATAACATAGGCCAAACCTGAAGAGGGGGGGTGGCTTCTCGGGAAACAAACATGAAGTCATGGCCATATGTCCGTCAAGCTATATTTATTGAACATGAAACATATCAATATTTACTTAGCAATTTGGCATGTCTGAAGTTCACAGCATTATTTTGTATTTTGGGCAGGATAAATTTTCTTACGCGAAGGAACTGAAAAAGTTAGTTGTGCTTTAGCTCTAGTTAACTGTTGTTGAATTACAAAAGCAATGGCAGTAGCTTGTTTTGCTTGCTACATTATTCCTCTATCACGCCCTATCAGTCTAAGGTGCTACATTATTGGGGACACTTAAGCTTATCCTTTAAGGGTGTGACGCGAGAGCGTAAGCTACTATCTCAAATATGAAGTCATGCTTCAACCAAGCCGTATGGACGTGCCTGCGTTTCATAGGGGTAACGAGAATGGAAACGGTTCTGGCAGGCTGATTCTGATATTACGCTCCCATATGGAAGGAGAGACCCAAGTTGGCAGCTCCTTCCCGTGGCATAGGGGTAAAATAAATCCAAATGTCATGACTGGCTGATTTTTTATGAGGAGACCGTAGCTTTGCCTCTTCACGGTGTAGCTGCTGCCACACTAGGACTCACTTTGGCTGGCGGAGTGTTGATTTCGCAACAAAATATTTCCTTTTACTGCATTACATTGCAGCTGATATGTTTCCGTATTGTTTAATGTGCGATGCCTGGAAGGACAAATGCTCACAGCATACATAAGACTACAAAGCAGTCAGTTCCACAAACCACAGGTTTGCATACTGCAGATATACACTTATGTGAAACACATCATGGCGGAGTGGAAATCTTCATTCTTCCACATTATATGCATTCACTTTAGTTGCAACAACTTGCATTGTGCCCGTCACTGATGATATAGTGGCAGTGGAGAGCTCACTTAACTTGTTTTGTTTTGCAGGACAATAGGACAGCTCAAACGCCGCTTCCATTGTCTGCATGCTGAGCAGCGCATGGCACCGGACTGTGTGTGCACCAACACAGTCACGAGTGTCTTCTCCGGGGTGATGGATTTGCGGTGCGCAATGCCCTAGTGCGCCAAGTTTTCTCCTGCTGTAAGTACTATTACATGCACTACAGCATGCCTGTACTAGTCACAGATTTTAAAGTTTTCGCTGGGTAACCTCTCATGATCGCACGACTGGGTAAATGGTTAATTTCTTATGAGCTCGATGAGCCTTGCGCCAACTGTCTGAAGCCTGTAGTCAAAATGAACCAGTTCGCCCAAAAAGAAGTGTTAATAAACCAAACCTCATACAAAGAATCGATTCGATTTGGAAAAGTACCACATGTGACAGAAAACAGATATGTTTTTAATTTGAGAATAGGTTATTTTAATAACTGCAAGAGAGATTTTATGATCTGTGGAGCTAAATTGTTTAACATGTAATATTTCTATTCTTATCACCAAAGCCTTATCATTTTGTCAAAGAAGTGTATGCTAACAGAATGAGATGTTAAACTATGTGAGACTTGGTACATGCACATGAAAGCACCATCCCGGACCACCATAATGTGGTTGGTGTTCACAGCCCCAGGTTTTGTATGTTTTTTCTTGCTGTATGGTATACATGCCTGCAATGCTTGGACAAGCCTTGTGGCATAAAAATATTCATTATAAGTTAAAGGTGCCAAAACAACATGCACACACACAAGAAAAGAAGTGTGTGCGTGTTGTTTTGGTGCCTTTAACTTATAATGAATAGACACCAACTAGCCCAACAAGAAGTTCTCTTAACCATAAAAATAATTTACAAGCTACCTGCTCAGAATGGCACAAGTAATTTTGATTTCAGTACTTCTGATTTCGTCAGGACAACCTCACTTTCTGTAGTGGCCCATTTCAGTTGATTTTCAATGACATTTGTTTATTAAAAGCACAAACATGCCATTTATGCTACTTTTCAGCATGTATTTATGAAGGCATGAGTGATTATTGCTACAAGTTTTCCTGCTATGCACACGGTAGTGCATGCAGACATATTACATGAAAGTCTATGTATCAAAATTTGTTAATGGCCTTTAGAGCATGCTGTTGCTGGTAGGAGGTCGTGATAAGCACAAGACGCAGTTTAAAAAGATTATTGAATTCGTTAATGGTTAAAGGCCTCACGTTACTTTACAAGCAACATAGAAGACAAGGCTATGCCTGGCGTGTGTTTATGTGCACTTGGCAAATCTGAGTGAGGTTGCCAGCCCGTCCTATTGTAGGGCAGTAATTGTGTACGGCAATGAATGATCTGAAAGCAGATGATACTTTTAAGCAATTAGCAAGCATGCACACCTAAGTAAATATAATATACGTGTTCGTATTATGTATCCCTGACAAGTAAACAATCGGTACAGACAAAGCCACTTATACCAATACCACTTTTTTCAATACATTGCATATAACAACGGATAACCGCAACACCGTCAACTTTACCATGGTTTTTAGGGAAAATAACGTGCATGTAACAATGCTGTAACAGTCGATTATTGGTACAACAATTACATTTGGTCACTGGGTGCAAATCCTAGCAGTAAAAAACTCAGGCACTGCAATCATGCCAAGCAAAGCACGTCACAATGATTAACTCCCTGCAGGACATACCACTTGTGCTGAAATTCTTTAAGCTTTGTAAAGTAGTTGGACACCCTGTAGAGTATTGTCAACAATGTTGGCGTGAAGAAGTCAATTTAAATTTGAGCTGATTGATTGCATATTTTTGCTTGCAAATAAGTGAAAAGTGTAAGCTATTTCCTCTTTAATAATATTTCTGAAGTTTCTCGTTTTCTTCGTTGTTTTGGCTTAGCCCAGTTATAACAATTACTGGTTAAAAGAATAATATTTGTGTGGTCCTTTGATATTGTTATTAGTGGGTTTGACTATAATATCAACTGTTCAGCCAGACAATATAAAATTGTTTTGTCTACGCCAAGGAACACACAGGAAAGAGCATGTCAAGGATGCTTATGTTTTCCTTTTTCTTTTATGAGCCTTGCTTAGTGCTGTAATGTGATAGTGTTGTGCATGGTAAAGTACAGAATTTCATTTTTTTTGCCTCAATACGAGACACTTATTATTCGAGGGAATGCAAGACAAATTTTCACCTTAAAGTTGATACGGGTCGACGCATCTCACACAAAATGAGCAGGTATAAAACCTTAATAGGTGCTCTTTCCTTCTGTGTGCAATTTAAAAATATCATGATGATAGAAGCAGCACTGTAGTAATCCTGTTATTTTCCTCTGCATTATGAAGCACAGAATCAGCATCTATAATTACGGGTTAAAGATCATAAAATGCACCTTTATATATAATTATGCAAAGGCAACAAAATGACGTGAAAAATACAGTGTATAATGAAACTTGTTCATTTCGCCTAATGGCTCGAGAAGATATTTTGACGAAAGCGAACGTTATCGGATGTGCCCTAAAGAAGGGCAGAAAAATGTTTACATCAGCAATTTATGTGACACAAGTAGATGGGCGTCGGCAGTGCAGATAAAACCCATGTGGAAAATGTTTTTCTTTTTTTGTCAAGTACCCTTTTTGTGCACACTGTTGGCCACATTGAAGAAGTGCTTCAAATTTGAAAAGGCCTCTGCTAGCCCTTTTGCACTGAAACTCAGTATCAGTGGTGCTTCCTCAGAAAATAATCCCATATTCAGAGAATGCTTCACCACACATTTCATGAATTATTGCAGTGAAGCATGCAGTGCAATGAAATTTAGCATATCTAGCTTGCAGTGTCAGCAGCTTAAGCATACTGAAAGCATTAAGGTAGTGCATCTTACAGTTACAGAACATTTTTTTCAGTATGGCAACACTTCAATACTTTAGGAACAGTTAAATGGCAAGCAGTGTCAGAAATGGTGCGGTTCGCGAATATGCGCTCCCTGCTCTAGCTGTGGGATTGCGTGTTCTTGAGGAAAGCATAACAGAAACTGCAATTGCTGTATATATATACAGGGAACAGTGTACTATAAAAGTGAAGCCATCATTGCAGTTAATGTATAGGGAGGTCTACTTCACTGATTGTTGGTTGTGCGAGCCACACCTTGATACGACTGTCCGTTCGAATTACTTGGAGCGAGCCCACGAATGCCCGAATTAGAGACAGTTCAATGCCACACTTACGCATCTGTCCCCTAATATGGGGTGCCTAGTTGCAGTTCTCTGAATTAGTAGAAGAAAGGGTGCCAAAATAATGCAACTTTACTGTATGTTCAAAGGAAAAAGGTTTATATCCTTGATCAGTAACCAGTTCTATAAATGCTGCTATAAACTAGGAAACATCACATTTCTCAGACACGGTTCTGACACCACAGCAGAGACAAAGCAGCTCCAAGTGCAACATCCAGAACATCCCCCGGGCCTATCTGACTGGCAGGTTGGAAGCACGTGATAAAATATAAGCGATGCATAGCTTATCACTATATTCCTGCAAAGGCAGCTATGTGGAGTCTTTGTAACAAGTGAATAGAGTTTAGAATCAAAATGAGCCCTTTGGACAGCAAGGATCCCGTGCTATCCACAGGACACAAAGGTTCAATGGCGCAAAGTAATAAACATTGTGACTATGTCATGTAATCTCTACATGTGGTAAATGTAATTGAAAAAAAAACTAAACCATGAATTATGTAAAAATAACTACACTGATGAATTGATGCCTGTGTCTTCACTGTGCATAACTTGTGAAATGCCTTTAAATTGTTGCCGAGTTCAATATTTCAACCTGCATTTGCGATAAATTGAAATTTATTACTTGGGTATGCTTAGATAATTGGAGCCCTGAACTGCATGATATGGTCTATTCCCGTTAAGTGCAACATATATGTAAGGGTTATTTTTATAACACTAAGTAGGGAAACATTAGCTCAGTCATGTACCGGCTTTGCCAAAAGTATCCATGCTGCATGTTTTGCTTCTCGCTTGTATTCTAAAGGCAATATTAATTCCGAAAGGATCCCAATTTGTTGAGAAGTGAGGACAGAAGCTTGCCTTTACTATTGCAGAGATTGCAACTTCAGAAGTGGCACGAATCCTCTGCTACCCAACTAAGAAGCTGAACACGCAGTCTGGTTACTTTTTGGCAAAGACGGTACATGTCCATGTTGCTGTCAGTCTATGTACTCAAATTACACCTAGGTGGGTCATATAGCATAAACTGTAACAGTGTAAGCATCAGAAAATAAGCTTGTGTGGGACACTAACACTAACTACAACCCAGTAGGAATTTGCGCTGCTGCTTTTTATGTCTTATTGAATGATGGATGTATGATGTATTTTCACTTCGTTTTCCGAAAGTAGAGGGTAATGAATACCAGCACGTACAATTTTTCTACCGCGGGGTTGCAGTCACATGCAAGTGCAGCAGGTTCATGTCTGTGAGCCGTAAACATTTCCAGCACAGTTGCACAGGGTAGCATTTTCATGCCATTTGTGAATTTCTTTTTATATTGCAATGCGTACGCAGACTTTAGGTTCAGTGGGCAAACAAATGTTTATGCAGGCAACACTATTGCCAGAAATTCTACTCACTTTTTTGTGTCAATATGATTCATGTCCTCAATTTATTATTTGTTTCACAGGAATTGCCCTTGCTGCCAGCAATTCATCTAGTCACTGTCTAAGCCCCCAAGTCCAGAGATGTGAGTCTTTGCATCGACTATGTAGAGCAGAAAGAATCAAATGCTGCTGAGTTGTCAGGACCTCTTAGGAAATCAATGGCAGTTCACAGTATGTCTCCAGAAAAAAAAAATCAGATAAGGATCTTACTTGGTTTCGCCTATGCACCAATAATGTGTAGGCACAATTTGCCCAAGTTGATCCGAAAACAAAAATAGTAGTGATAAGGGACAGATGGAATACAGAAGGTAGAGGAACTAGCATGCTTTAATTTCATTGTAGCGAAAACAGACCAAAGTCTTGCAATGTAATCGGTATTGCCGTTGGTGTATAATTGCTGATGGATACAGACCGATTTGAAAAGACACGTTCTATGACACTTTGCAGGGACTAGTTGGCTGTCATTAGCATTAGGCTGCATTCACTTTGAAGAGATATTGCAAATGCTATTGCCATGCAGGGTATGTTGCTAGAGTGATGTTGACAACAGTGGCATTTACTCTTCCTCAAGTAAAGTATTTCACATAGACTGAGTTACTTTGGGACATTGAACCCCTTAAACACAACACTGCACCATAGACTGCAGTGATATAATGTTCACTATTCAATACAATATTGTACAAATAGATATACATAACACCGCTGTGTTGCAAGCAAGATATAATGTTCAAAATTCAGCACTCAATATTATTACTTTTTTGTGCAGCTGCTTGCTGGCAAATAGGTGGGAAGAGAAAATAAGGTTTAACCTATTTATAAAGAAATAATGCACTATAGTATTTACATTATTTACATGTGTTGGCCTCTGTGTCGGTGTCGTGCTCTAGCTTTTGGAGCTCCAAAAGTCTACACTTCTCAATCTCCATCAACTGTAGCTCCGAAAGCCGACGCTTTCCCTCTAGCTCTGAGTTGCGAGCCTCGAGGTCCAGCTTCTTTTTCTGGGAGCACAACCCACTTTCTGGTATGTTAGCACATCCTTGGCAGCAACAGCTACATTGGCAAACTGGTCTGCCAAGAAAGCACATTTTTCCAATGTTGCTGTAGCAGCTTCTGCTACCTTGGCTGTGGAATCTGCTACAGACGTTGCTCTAGCCTGTTCAGTCACAGCAGTCCTTAATCGTGCTTGCAGCGTGGCTGCCTCAAGCTCAATGTTCTTTCGGTTTAGCTCGAGAACATGCTGCATTTGCAGGGCATGCTGTTGCGACTGTGACAGGCGTGCGGACCCTGCTCGTCCTCCCACTGTGGCCCCCCTAATGTGTCCTGTGGTCTGGAACTGTGTTTCGTGTGCTTGCAGCTGAGACGTCTCTTGCCGCAAGTCTTGAAGCTGCGGACCGGTCGCTGAAGCAGCATCGTAGCTGCTGGTGCCAGGTGCCTCCTCCTCCTCGGGAAATAGTATTTCGGCTGGGTCGCTTTCGCTGCGATGCTCCCAATAGATGTCTGTGCAGCTACTTGTTGAATACTGCACCTTTGATGGTCCAGGTTGTGGGGTGAGCTGAGCAGTCTCGTCAAGTTCGTTTGACCTGTACAATTCCAATAGCTATGATAAGTTGTGTATACCAAGACAGGAGAGGGTTGCATTGAGTGAAATATCACGGGAGCTTTGGTTATGTTTTTCATGCTTAGCACTGTTTCTAGATGTTTTATCAGTTTGATTACACCACAGGAAAGAACATGTTTCTGCAGTGATGTCCGCCAAATTCAACTGTTTCTGCATTGTTCCAGACTGGTCTAATTTTGTTTAGTACTTCTGTCTCATTCTTTACCTTTCAAAGGTGTTTTCAGCACTGCTGATAGCTGCAGTAATTTTGTAGCTCGATGACTGGCAAGCAGGTTTGCTGCTTTCGTTGTTGCTAATTTTCTACTTTAATTGTGAATGCAAGTCATTGCAATGAAAGATTACTTTAGGAAGACTTGCACAGTCTCCGAGTACTGTATTTGCGGCATGTGCACTTAACATGCTACTGCAGATGCACCAATCCTGGCTTGATCGCTCACATGCTGATAGTGCCGTTTCAGTTTACGGCAATGAGTTCTGCCGCATTAATGTTTCTTGTACACTTCAGTACTGCACGTTTTAATGCATGCTAAATACTGTTTGCAATATGCCTCAAACAGCATTGCCAGCATCAGCTACTGAAGCATGTTGCATTACCTCACTCAAATGTTTTGGCAACAAAATGTCACTGTGCTGCTTTGCTTCAGTTTTGTACTCATTGTGACACACGCTGTATGCTTGCATCACTGAACACCAAGGATAGGGGAATGTTCATATTCACAGATGAATTATGCCTGCATAACAAGAAACATGGAACTAGCTCAAAAGTACTGTTTTTACTTTACACACTTTTAGTGTCGTTATCTGCATAGGTCCTGTAATCTCGGCTTGTGCAAAGCATACTACAGTATTTCGATGCGTCTTGAGAAACCTGCACCTCATGCT
This sequence comes from Amblyomma maculatum, assembly GCA_023969395.1. NCBI lineage: Eukaryota > Metazoa > Arthropoda > Arachnida > Ixodida > Ixodidae > Amblyomma > Amblyomma maculatum. The sequence goes on along the minus strand of JAJIZL010031839.1, from coordinate 1,513 downwards.
GCACTGACAATAAACAAGGTCGCCTTGTGAAATCGATTGCAGTATGTCGAAAATGGCTAATGCTATTTACTCTGTCTAGGGAACATTGAAAATTATTACTAAGTGCTCAACGAAAGTAATGCTCATTTCTTATTACAGTATTGCAGTTAGCTTGCATCAGTGCCATGGAAAAATGTTTACAATCGTGAAAACAAATGTTATTCTTTTTTTGTCACTTTTTTCGGACATAGAGGTCATTGCCAAAGAGCCACATTAATTGTATGCAGAGGTCTGTAATACTAGCATTTGTGAAACTTCTCATAGGGCCCATGCATAAGAAAACTGCAGTTTTGATTGGTCAAAAATTCGGATGTCTATAAATAGTGGCAGAGCCAACAGCCACTAAACGAAACTGTAAATTGCAAACATTCAGATTGTTGACAACAGTGCAATCGTTACGAAAATGAAAATATCTTACAGTGCAGTAGCAAAAATTCTGACACAGCAGTTGTTGAGGTAATTAAGGTGAAAAAAGAAAAAAAAAAAGATTCCTAGGGGATAATGACAGCAATAGGAGAAACATTCTATTGACCGCTTCTAGATGATGAAACCATTCATACGCATCCGAAATGTGCATACTAAAACCAATCACTTTTTGAAAGCGGTTTCCCAAGTAGTATGATCCAAAAGCCCAGAATACATGTGGGAACCAATGTTGCGCACAGTTCTGTTCAAAATCATTCTCAGCTTTAGGTAGACATAGCACTTAGATGAAACCTTCACTTAAGCGTTTAAGTCGATGCCACCGATACCCTTCAGCATAGGGTTTTCTGGGCCAATGACGGCTCGCACGGCCTCCAAAACGGGACCCAGGACAGTGTCATGGCTGCCCCCACCTATAGATGTGCTTCAGCATTTGAATGAGTGACCTCATGTTTGGTGTTTGACAAATGTCATGTAAAATTATTTTGTGCTTGCAGAAACTTTCACCTGTCACAGCTCTGTACATTTAACAGCGCTTTCATTGTAATCACAGCTGCGACAAATGCATAATATAAATAATGGCATGTAAAACTCATATTATTCGCAGGTGTAGCAAAACCTTGAGTCATATCACATGCATGTTTTGTTATGCTTTTTGTGCCACCTAAGCATATCTGTATTATATACTTGTGCAAATGCTTTAAAATTACTTATTCCACCTTTAAAGACCAACGCCGGCCATCCTTGCTTGGTGTTTGTTACGAAGTCCCTGCTGCATTGTGACCTGCTGAACAAAGTGTCGCCATGCTTAATGTGTGTACGGCATTTACAACCGTGAATTTGTGGCCATCTCAAGTGTATGTTCCTTTGCATGTCTGACAGCATTTTTTTGCCAATGTATATTTTTCTCAGTTATATGCTGCAAGAATAAAATGTGCAACTGATTGTGCTCAGTGTCGTGTGGGTGCCAGTGAAATGCTTACAATAAATCGCCTCAAAACCTACTCATCTCATATATATATATATATATATATATATATATATATATATA
>JAJIZL010031836.1:16061-29690 GCA_023969395.1 Amblyomma maculatum | reverse complement strand
CCATAATAAACCGATAGTGGTAGAAAAAAAAGTTGAACGATGAACCAGTATTGGCAAAGATGACCAGTAATGGAAATGGACTACACTCCCCGACAGCCAATGCGGGTCCGATATTGACAACATCGGATTATCATCGATCCAGTGATGCTGTGCTGCTTGGGACCATGACCAGTGTCGCTGCGGGAGGAGCAAGAGTGTCTGCTGGACTGGCTGTGCAGCTCGATATTGAGCCTGACATTTAGTGCAGTTCTTTGCATTTGTCAACATTTATCTATTCCTGGGAATCAGGCTCTTGGCAATAACCTTGCTCTTTTTAATATCAGGGTGGGTGGCATGTAGCAAACCATGTACTGGCTTGTAGTGATCGTGGAACCACGAATCTTGATTCACATAGCAGACTTTCCTCATGGAGACAGAGCTCAGTGCTTCGGATATCGAAGGGATTCTATTCTGGTCCCGCTGGGATGCTTTCTGCTCTCAAAACAGAAATAACAGATGACCAAGAACTAGATCGTTTTTTGTGGCTCATGCCACAACAGCATATGACAGAAGTCGCGAATATGCCTCCTCAAGAAAGAAGACCTCAGCAGGGCGATGTCTGGTGAAAATCGTAACTGGTCTTACTGGTTTATGGAACAATTTCCAACTGGTACCAATTATTCCAATTTGTTCCAATGGGAACTCAGTAGGAACTCAATGGGAACCAACTGGGAATTGTTCCATAAATCAGTAACACCAGTTACGAGTTTCACCATTTCGTCGGACACTGGCAGTCTATTAAGAACATTAGCATAACCGAGCTATTTTCCGAGCTTGTACACAAGTTTGTACTTGCAAGCGGAGAGCTTCAAGGCTGACCACTCGATGTGAAACTGGCTCTGGAGCAGGCTTGTGGCACCCAACAGTCCAGGAAATGGCTTGTTGTCAGTGTGTACCTCAAGCAATATGCCCCACAAGTACTGGTGGAACCGATCTACACCAAACATTAAAGCCAGTTCCTCTTTGTCAAGCTGAATGTAGTTTTCTTATGCTTTTGACAAGCTCCTTGAGGCAAAAGCAATGGGGTGTTCTTGGCCATCAGCATCTTTGTGAGCCAGAACTGCACCTCTGCCATAAGGCGATGCGTCGCGGCGGCGGAACTGCGTAAAACTGGGGCTGAAGTTATCAGGTGCTTTAATGCAGTGAAGGCATCGTTTTACTCATGTTCCCATTTCCACTTCCTTCCATCCCAAAGTATATGCAGCGGACGGAGGAGTGCGGAATGATTGGGTAAGAAACGCCTGTAGAAACTGACAAGACGCAAGAAGCTTTGAAGTTCCTTGAAACTTTGTGGGGCAGGAGCATGCAAAATGGCAGCCACCTTGACGATATTTGGGCAAAGGTCCTCGTTGCTAATGATGTGCTCTAGGTACTCAACGTGTGCCACGAACTGGAACTTTTCTAGCTTCAACTTCAGGCCGGATTTTTTAGTTTGCCAACAACGGCATGAAGGTTGCGTCGTGCCACATCATTCGCACAAGTAACAAGAATATCGTCAAAGTAGAAGGTTACATGTGGCAGACTCGCCGCCTCGCGCTGAAATAGTGCAGGGGCAGATGAGACACAGAAATGCAAGCGTGTGTACAGAAACAACCACTTATGTGCTGCAATCGTAACATACTCTCTTGAGGCCTCATCAAGGGCAACTTGTTGGTACGCGTCGCCGTAAGTCCAACTTCGTAAACTTATAACCTGCAGCAAACATAGTTCGCAGATCCTGAATCCTTGGGTAGGGGTACTGCTCCACAGTTGCTGCTGGGTTGATAGTGACACAAGTCTCCACAGATTATGATGCGCCCATCCTATGGTCACAGGGACAGCCCATTCTGCTGTCTTGACTGGAACAAGGATGGGATATCTTACTAGTCTTAATTTCTTGCGTGGCTCCATCTGTCAAGGCATACGGCAGTGGGTTTGGCTTGAATAACCGGGGTGGAACATGTGAAGGAACGTAACATGAAGCTTTAGCACCCTTGAACAAATCCATACCTTCTTCATTCATTCATCAAACACTTCGGCATAGTTTTGGACTAGGTGTTTGACATTTGAAAGTGCAAGAATATTCATTTCAACGACGGAGATGACGATACTCAATCCATGCTGCCAGTTGAGTTCTATAGGAGAGTGGGTAATTCGTATCCGATCAGAACTAAAGGAAGGTTAGCCATCTTGTAATGAAACTTGGCACGAACTTGAGCTTCACCTTGAACGTTTCTCAGCTCTACGCAATAGGTTCGCGAAACCGCTTGCCACGGCTGCACTGGAACCGAAGGCATAATCTGTTGAAAATGCAACTTTGCAATGACAGAGACACTTGCCCTCGTGTCCACTTCCATGCACCATTAACGGTGAAAAACGGAGTCGGAACGCGTCACCAACTTGCCACATGGCGAAAACTTCGGAAGACGACGTTGCAATGTCGTGCTCACCGCGGACAGCATTCCCATGGTGACGGTTAGTCAATGAATTTGTTTCGTGATGAGAACGAACTTGGCTTAGGAGGGCTTGCTTCAGGCTTGGCTGGCATTTTGTCTTGTGTTGCAAATTTTCGCCAAATGGCCTCGCTTGTGACAGTTACTACAGACGGACTTCTTGTGCTTACATTCGCATGCAAGGTGTCTATCGATAGCGATAGCAGGTGACGCCCCCTGAGCCCGAAGAGACACCGATAGTCGAGAAAGCGGTACTCGTGGTAGCACAAGTTTCTCCCTAGCATCATTTCTGCTGCTTTCATTGCAAGGGCGGTCTACACACCATTCTCGAAAGTGAGGCCCGTTTCCTCCAGCAGCCTTGTCCGGATGTCCACATTTTTGCCATACACGGTGTGATCGCGGCGCATGTTCTATTGCGAAGCAATACTAACCTCAGCCCGTCAAAAGGCGCGGCGGTGGCAGCCACGCTTGACCTTTAGCGTGACCTGGCTGTGTGACGTCATACCATCTGTGTAAGAGTGGGGGCTCAACTCGCGCCGCCGCCTTGCGCGGTGGCAGTTACCGCCTGACATAGAGTTTCTTACTCTTACCTAGAGGGAAAGCTGTGCTGCCGTCTATGGGAGTTTACATGGAGTTTCCAGACGGCCAGTTCAGCCACCATGGGCGCTCAAAGCTTCATGGGCCGGAGAGCTACCGAGTGCAGAACTACAACTTTTGGCCAAAACTAATGCAAAGATAAGCGTTGTTCTACCGTAAATAATGTCCTAAGATTGAATATTGTGACTATAAATTGCAAAAAGAGAGAGAAACAGCATGTCAGTGTGATATTTATCCAATATAAGCGAGGGCTCTTTCTCCTACTGGCTTAGTTTTGAGCAGCACAAATACCAATATTTCGCACTTAATAGGCAAAATTTGAAACAGAAAAACGTTATAAAAATATTTATGGTTGTGCAATCACTTAAGGAAGTTTTCAGTGGCATTTCGGGAAACAAAAACCATTTATTGGCGACGTCTGCTTTTGCGCCTTCGCTACTATGGCTTTCGCAGTCTATGTACGCACCTTCAGATGATGATGATGACGAAAAAAGAAACATTGCAGCAACGCCACTCCACGTACCCGAGAAAAACCGACTGTCCCGCAACAAGTAGCACACCGGCCGATGATTCTTAGCGCGCCCATGGTGGCTGAAGGGCAGCGCCCTCAGTTTTCCCTCTAGTTAGTGTAAGGAACTCTATGCCGCCTGACTTCTGCTCCTCTCAACAGTGGCGTTGCGCGCTGCGTGACGTCATACCATCTGTGTAAGAGCGGGGGCTCACCGTCGCCTTGCGCGGTGGCAGTTACGGCCTGACTCCGCTCCTCTCGTCAAGCCATGAGATGCCGCCTACAGGTAAAGCGCTTAGGCAGGCTGCAAAGAGGAAGCGAAAAAGCGAGCCACAGAGACAGAAGAAGAGCGAGAAGAACGGCTTTCCAAGCGACGAGCGCAAGAAGCAGCTAGGCGGAAAAGGCGGTCAATGTGTTCGGTAGCAGAATCGACGACAGAAGCAGGGGAGGAAGGTACGAATTTGTCCGATAGTTTGGAACGTGCATCTACTAGCAGCACTACCAGTTCGGCGACTAAAGTAGTGAAAGGTGAAAGCCTGAGAAGTCTCACCTTGTCTAGCGTTCCTGCCAATCCCACACTTAAACGCGCGCCAAGGAACGCCAGGCGACAGGAGCGATGGCGTACAATTCAAACGCACACTTGTCGGAGAAAGTGTGTCAGATACTGCGCCTTTCTTCCAGACGTATGTAAAACCATAGCTAAACATAGTACAGTCAAGCTACACCATAGCCATAACAGCAAACATAACCGGAGCATCACCATGGTGAATATAGCACAGCCAAGCATCACCACAAGCGGTATAATAGTAGTACCACGTATTGCTTCGCAGTCACCAGGCTTAACCAAGCTAAGCCACAGCCAATTTTTTTTAAAGTTCAGCACCGAAATTGCAGTGCTCCGATAGGCTTTTAACCGCTGAAATGAATTATACTGACGGATGCCCCCTCAGCACGAAGGCATGAGTTGAAGCGGAAGCTCTGTACGATGGCAGATGGCTTCGGGCAGTGGTGGTTTCTAAGAACCAAAAGAATCTCATCTAGCGCCTTGTCACTGGGCGAGTCGGGATTGACCAACTTGCGGAGCAACGCCAACTTCTTCTGCCCGCCGCTGCTGATAAAGAGGGTTGTTCGTCTTGCTTTGGCGACATTGTTCGCCACGAAGAAGGGTTTGAGCCTGCCAACATAACACGGCCAATTGTCGCCACTCCCCCGCCCTCCTCCGCATCAAACGGCTCCAGGCTGCAGATGTTTGGCATTTTTACAGATGGAGTGGGCAGTATTTCAGCGAAAACTATACTCTGTTTCATACATCAGGTGCAACGCAGCGAAAGCTGCGCAAGTAGTCCGCAAGAAAAAAAACAGGAGGCGTATCACTACGCGCTCGTTCTGTAGGCGAGTGGTTCCTGCTGAAACGGGCTCTATTCCGAGCATACACGTTTCCAATAACATGCTTCGCATGCTTAGACATCTTCACAGAGCGGATCTTATAGAAAAAATGCGCACCAAAGAACCATTTTCTCAAAAAGAGATGCGCAGCGCGGAGGGTACAGCCAGCGAGATCTGGTGGCACAGCTGGCAAGGTTGCGGGGCAGCAAAACGCGGCACGAACAAAAACGACATAAAAAAACATACAAATTAGCCGAATCCGACCTTTTCTCCCTAAAAAAGGTGCTTTTCATGAAGTTGATGGCAAATGTAAAATGTATTAAGCTTGCATACAAGCAACTACTATTTTCTCACTTCAAGAGCAGGCACTATTTTTTATCGCGGATGCGGAGAGCGCAAACAAGAGCTGTAGCTTTGGTAGTGTTGCACTTGATGTATGAAACAGAGTATAGGAGTGGCCAGCATAACACAAAATTATCAGCGCCACGTGGGAGTGCTGTACACAAGCCGTCATTATAGCAGTGTTACTTTACCCTTTTGCGGACACAAGCCAGCCTAACAAAGTGTTTCTTTCAGTGCACCGCTAGCCTCTTCGTTTCTCGCCTACGGAAATATCACTACCTCGTGACATAGAATGTATGTATGTATGTATGTATGTATGTATGTATGTATGTATGTATGTACACGCACGCACGTACGTATGTATGTATGTATCTATATATGTGTATGTATGTATGTATGTACGTACGAAAAATAAGAGTCACGTAGTTCTGAGAAATCCAGCCTTTTGTACCATTTATATACTCGCACCTTCCATCTAAAACAGCGCACATAAAACACGAAACACAGAGAAGAGCAGGACGGACAAGAGCGCACTAGCAACTGATGCGTGGTCGAAGAAACACCTCTCACTCGGTGAGCGTGTGCCACGTTTCACAGGCATGCGCATGTTTTTTCGACCACGCATCAGTTGCTAGTGCGCTCTAGCCCGTCCTGCTCATCTCTGTGTTTTGTGTTTTATGTGCGCTGTTTTAGATGGATCGCTACCAACTAGCCCAAATTTCATCATTACTGAACTATATACGTACACACACGGTAAGTCTGATGACAGCCCAAACGCTCCCCTTTTTAGCGCGGATAAGTGGACGAGCAAGAGAGTGGGCCAGCAAGCAGGCAGGCAGGCAGACACGTGGCACCAAAGCTATTTTGCTAATCAATCAAATCATAATACGAATAACGAATAAAATAATTTCATTTAAAAATCGAAATTGCTAGGAAATCCGCCATCCAAGAGTCAAAAAAGACTAAACATCTCTCGGTCCTTGAATTGTTAGCGCCAGATGCTTCCAACATACAAACATTGGAAGCATCTGGCAAAGGCGGGGATATCTTGTTTTTGTTGTGGAGACTCACGTTTATTGTCCTGCCGCCCCCAATCCCTCATTTCGCCCTGCCCATTGTCTCCTTCCAAAGGGCACAAAAGCACTCAAGGGAGGCATAGGTTGGTGCTAGTGTAGTGTAACGGATACGCATAGGTGAACTCAGCCTTAAACGTAAGCTCAGCACGGTAAGAATTGCCGATTCTCTTGAGAAACTAGAATGTGTATTTGTGTGATTGGGGAGTGGTGGTGAGCTTCACTAACTGACCATTTTCGCTGAAACCGGAAGTGCATTTCGTTTTCCGGAATCAAATGCCTACTTCTCTTCATAGACTCAAATTCCTACCTCTAGGCTGAACACAGATGGCGGTAACTTAGGGATATCTTACTGCTATCCTTCCTTGGACTGCCAGAAGATCAAATCAGTCGATATTGTCGACCATAAACCCTGACTGCTCATTGGAGGGTCAAATTCTAAAGTTAAAGCTCAGCTACTTTGGTCATCTGATGAGAAGAGAGGAGTCGCTGGAGAAAGATTTGATGTTGGGAAAGGTTGAGGGTCGCCGGAGAAGGGGTAGGCAGCGAACGCGATGGTTAGATGGCATTCTCGAGGCATTGCAGATGAAGCTATGTGATGTTAAGAAGATAGTGAGAGACCGGAAAGCGTGGCGTGACATGGTCCATAGGGTCACGAAGAGTCGGACACGACTGAACGCCTGAACTGAACTGAACTGCTATCCTTCAGCGGTTACGAAATAGAACTTTACCGCTAACATAAGCTGTTCGCGGTCATCCGCCCTTCAGAAATCCATATGGATGACCATTTCCGCCTTAATTGGGGCGCAATCAGCCGCACAGGTACCATTCGCACTCCACTCCAGCGAAGTTCGCACTTCCAAGACCGATGAATCACCTTTAACTCACTGTCAGCGGGGAAACGTTATGTATCGAGGTGCACAGAGACTGACAGAAAAGGCGCCCGCTCTGAGCGCGTCCAGGCAGAGTCGCATCTATTTTGGACACTGATGGCTTGCAGTGCGTCATGCGTCGGCGGCTATTTGGTGGCTATCTGGTAGATCTGTGGCACAAGACATCGGTTAGCGGCGACTTCTGCAGCAGTGTGCTACACAGACGTCGCCTTGAGGACGCCAGCGTGTTCACGGGACGCTTCGTGCGGCTTTTCCTCAACCACCGATACGCGAGAGATCTAGCTTCGCCGGGCTAACGTATGCGACGTATCGGCGTTCCCGTCACCATATGCTCTCCGCCCGGTTCTTTGTGCGTGCTTATCATGATACAAAAGAATGGACTCTGTTATGTAACAACCAGATGTAACCGACTCCATCGGCCTGTGCAGCAATGTGTTGAATGAAACTGCGTGTTGAAGCAATTCATGGACATCTGTAGTCAGCGTAGCACACACATGTTGACAGCTGTCGTTTCGACGCGTTGACGTAACGATGGGTGACGCATAATTGTTTCCTTGGTGCCGGTGGTTCGTCGTTTTCTCGCTTCTACTCACGAGCAGCAGCGGAGATAACCATTATTCTCTTCACCTTTTCAAGCCACTGTCGCATGTGGAATTATGCTAGTTCCTATTCATGGGAAGCGAAAGGGTGCGCCTCCGCAAGGCATTTAGGCGTGTTGAGATGCAATTGTTCCGTCGTCGCCCCGTAGTGCCAACTTATCCGGCGGTCACTAAGGTGAGTACCTTGGAAATTTATTTTTACATGCCGTAGATGGAAGGCAATGGCAGTACGGTCGTGCCACATTACGTTAATATGTCCGACTGTAAGCATGGACAGTTATTTCGGGAATGATCGCGGTGAAAATGCGGGAGCCGATCGGGCCTCTTTTGATAACGTTATGAACGGCGACAAGAAAAATATAACCTAAGCTAATGGGTGGTTCCATTTTCCTTGTTTTAAAAAGGCCCTGCGACAAAACTGAAGCATGCAGTGCTTATTCTTTTATTCATTGAGGGGTAAATGGTGGTGCCCCAAAGAAGTGGGGTACTTGAATCTCACGCTACAGAAAAGTTCCTTTGACTTGGTCAAAGTTTTTAGGCCTGGTGGTGTCGAAACGGAGTGGGGATTTTCAGTCTTAGACAAGAAGTGGAAACGAGACTGCAAGCTGCCTCTTTAGTTCCTTTGGCCGTCTAGCTCAGAAAAGTTTCATCTTTGAGCGTTGTAAGCTTTTCTTCTTGCAGGAATGCAAAAACTAGAACATTCTTTTGCCTTTCCTCGTTCCCGGTGTTCGAACTGTTTTGTGGTACTGTTCAAGCTGTAAATACCGAAAATGGATCAAAAATGAAGATAACTGCTTGACGGATTCCGTCCGAGAATACGACTGCAATAGTATAATTGAAGACAGGTTGAAAGTGATTACAATGAATATGCAAACTCCCCCTGCGATTTTACACATTCTTGTCCTCCCCGCGGCGTATACGGGGAACGACGACGCTTTCACAATGCGCCGCTGCGTGTTGTCCAATCCTCCCCTGTCTGTGTGCCAAGAGCTGGCCTTCTGTTTGCTTAGATAAAATTTCTAAATGGCCTTAGACCGCATAAGGAACTTGTTAGAATAAATTGCAGTGTAAAAGCGGTCACAGTGCTCCTTTTAGCGTAAGAAACCAGACAAAAGCAATGCGAAATATTAGTGCGGCAGTAACAAGCCCTTTTTTAAAATTTCATTCTCCACAAGGAAAGTGTTCTCATCAGACGCTTGTTTTCATTCGCCATAATGTATCAATGACAGTGAAAGAGATTGTCTGTGCAGTTTGTATATACCGGAAAACCATGTTCAGCAGTTTACAGTCGACAAGAAACGCATAAGTGTGAAGCAGCAGATGATTTATTCATACAGATATGTAGTACTTGTTAATCGATCATAGTTAAAAAGAAACTTTAACAATTGCACTTTAATTAAATATATATTCTTAATTGTTTACATAACTTCCTTTGACGTCGTGTCATGTAAAGAGCAATAACTAGTCAAGACACGCCTGAATATAGATAAGCAATGACTCTCCGTGGTTAATGTGTGGAATCTCTGTTTTTGTGCATTTCAGACTGAGAACCCAAGAAGAGCGCAAGTCAGGGAAGTTCACATTTGGTTCTCTGCAAACTTCAAATGCCATCTACCAAATAGCGGGTTGAAATGTTTTGTATCAATAAAAACGTTCATTTAAATAAGTGTTTATAATTCAATTGATGCATTCACTCTTAAACACAAAGCTCTAAAATTAGACTTGCGTAGAAATGCTTGCTCCACCGCGGTGGTGCAGTGGTAAAGATGGCCGACTACTGTGCCGGAGCGCCGGAGTACCCGGGTTCGATCCAGACCACCAGCGGCTACGTTTCAATGGAGGCAAAACGAACAGGCGTTCGTGGGCTTTGCGATGTCAGTGCACGTTAAAGATCCCCAGGTGATCGAAATTACTCCGCAGCCCTCCACTATGGCACCCCTTTCTCTCTTTCCGCTTTCACTCCCACCTCCCTTCCTTCCTTTCCAACGCTGTTCAGGTGTCCTCAGAACAAGTGGAACCGATACTGCACCTTTCCTGTGAACCAATTATTATTATTATTATTATTATTATTATTATTATTATTATTATTATTATTATTATTATTATTATTATTATTATTATTATTATTATTATTATTATAAGTTCTGCATTTAAAATGAGCTTCCTAATGAAGGGAAGTATATAAGCAGCGCGAACGAAAAGTTGGGCGAGTTGGTGTATGTTTATGCTTAGAACAATAGCGTAGAAGGAATACGAAGGACGGAAAGGAGGACAAGCGCTAACTCGCGGAGTTGCGAGTTAGCGCCTGTCTGCGTCATCATTTCCGTCCATCACGTTCCTTTCGCGCTGTTGTTTTCACGCTGAAGTAAACTATACTCTTTTGGCATCCTGAATGCCATATTATAGTACCAAGAATTACTCCTAAATTTCCCGGTTTTAAACTTCTTCAAAGGAAGGAGCCAAAACACTCCTCAGGGGAGTATTTACGCGCTATTTACTTCAAAAAAACCCTGTTTTAAGAGAAGTAAAATATTGACTCCTCTGAGCATGTTAAATGTCCCTCCGTACGTGAGAGTGAAATAGATGCTCCTTTTCTGAGGAGTAAATGACCTCCTTTCGAGAGTGGGCTAGGCCGCGGGCCATTTACTTCTGCTTGGGGGGATTTCAACTTGTAGCCAAACAAACCTGATTTTATAGCTTTTAACTCTTTGTAGCAACACAAGTTCACTGAAAACTGCTGTGGTAATATTCTTAATATTTGCCTATCGAATTTTGAAAGTGTTCGAGTCTCGAGTTCCGACATACCGCTGACTCGCTGTGACAAATTTCACCCCCACTTCTGGTTACTATTCTGTCTCTGCCTCGCCTTCTACTAATTCAGATCGGGCGGGGAATTCGCCCTGTTTCGGGTATGCACGTGGTGACTATGTCGGTCTCATCAATTTCTTCTCTTCCGTCCACTGGTCCCTTTTAAATGATATTAGTGATGCCGATGGACAAGTCAGTCGCTTCACTGAAATAGTTTTTGATGGTATGCGTCTGTAAATACGTCTGCATACTCCTACTCGTAGGAAGTTTCCTTTCTGGTTTTCAAGGGAGCAGAGAACGCGTTAAAACCTAAGGAACGGGCCCATCGTAAAGTGAAACGCCCTGGGTTTGACAATTGGGCAGTTGAGTATCGCCGCTTTCGTTCTTTTTGCAAACGCTTATACAAGAGGGACCGCGACTCTTACCTTGAGTCTTTAGAGAGGAGTGCCTCAAATCGTCCTAGTCAGTTCTTGATACACGTTCGCAAGCTTTCCATTAATTCGGTTTCGAGTATCAACTTAGTCGACTCTTAAGGGTCGGAAATTCGGGATGTTGCCGACAGTTTTGCCCAATATTTTTCCTCCGTGTACAAACCTTCCCATTACGATTCCGTTTGTCTCCCATCTGGTGCACTAATTCCGTTCTCTTTGACGAGTAGTTGATAACTGCGAGTCTTAAGCGTCTGAGACCATTTTTGTCTCCTGAATCTGATGGCATTCCAGCCGCTCTAATAAATGCCTTCAGTTGAATCTTTGTACCAGTATTGACTGCGATATTTAATAACTGTTTGAAAAATGCTGCCTTTCCTCGCGAATGGAAAATGGCACGCGTGTGTCCTGTCTTCCAGTCAGGAAACTAACCTGATGTTTCCAATTATCGTCCGATTTCTCATCTATGTGCAACCTCTAAGCTTTTCGAATTAGCTTTGCACAACGTACTTTCCTTCAAACATGTCATCAAACGAATCAACATGGCTTCATATCGGGTCGCTCTACTTCTACCAACATATTCACGTTTATGACGTATGCCTTTGCAGCAGTCCTTCAGAGAGGTCAGGTTGACATTGTGTACTGTGGTTTGAGCAAAGCTTTCGACGTTGTTACTCACTCATTACTTCTTGAAAAGCTTCTACTCTCTGGCGTCGAAGTCTCAATCGTAACCTTCCTACGTAACTATCTCCTTGATCGCTCCTGCTTTGTCAGAGTCAATGGACAAACCTCATTCGTTTACCCTGCAACCAGTGGAGTTCCTCAAGGTTCTGTATAAGGCTGGCTTTTCTTCTCCGTTTTCATTAATCACATTTCCTCCCTGATCGAGAACTCCTCGTTTCTTATTTATGCTGATGATATAAAAACACTCAAGGTCATACATTCTTTTCAAGATTGCTTGTTGCTGCAACCGGACAAATCTGCTTTCTCTGATTGGTGTGCGAAGAATCGACTTACCCTCAATTCTGGCAAAACTAGGGTTGTTTCATTTACTCTTAAAACGCACAGCTTTCTCTACCATTATTCTGTGAATTCTGTGCTGTTGGACAGGGTCGATGAAATTAATAACCTTGGTGTACTTTTTGAACGCACCCTCAGCTTCTCCTCTCATACTAAACGCATTGCTCAGCGGGCTATGCGCACACTCGGATTAGTCTGCAGACTTTCGAGATAGTTCCGTACTCCACTTCCATTCTTAAAGCTTTACCTGTCCATATGCTTGCCGCTTTTGGAGTACGCGTCGGTTGTTTGCAATGGCACTTGAAAATCGAACTGGGACAAGGTTGACATAGTACAGCAAACATTTTTTACTGATATTTCGATATCGCTTTTCTTGCGCAACTTCCTCCTCTCGCTCCACCAGGACTACCCCACTGAATCTTCCTTCTACTGCCGTCGTGTCAGAGTAGATATGATTTTTCTGTACAAACTCCTTCATGGCCACATGTGCCCTCAGCTGTTAGAGTACGCGTTCCGCGAAAGAGCATGAGGTAATTCAGACCATTTCAAGTTTCTCCGTCTCTTCATTCCCATTCTCCTTTAGGCAGAATGCAGTGGTTGTTTAACTCTTTTTGTCCTTACCTTGACATCTTCCAAAACTCGCTCTGTTAATTTATATTGGATGTTCGTAGCGTTGTATATTAAACAGTACTTTATCACATACAACCTACTTTCTAGCCTAAATATTGTATTTACTTCACGTTTTGCTTTTTCTCCTGCGCAATGCTGCCTTTATCTTGAACTGCATTTTATATGTTTCTTATTTATTTTTTAACTTTAAAATTTATATTTGAATCTTACTGTCCCGCGTTCAATTCTATTTCTTTATTGTATTTCCCTGTATTCATAGCCTCTGTTTTAGGTACCACGCACTTGTGGCGTTTGGAATGGTTGTTTATTTTATGTATATTTCTATATTACTAGTCAATGAGAGTTATTCGTTTTTTTTTTCTCCAACTATCGTTTTTGTTTTTCAGGATGTGCTCTACAATTCTCACACTGTGTAAACAAGACATGCTGCACACTAATGTCTTTCTCAGTGTAACTCTTTTCGTCTCAGTTTCATTTAATGTGTTATTTGTTTCTTCGTTTGTGGTCTATCTGTGTGCGTAAAACTTGTGCGTAAATTTGTTTTTATTTTTTGTGCTGCAGCACGAAGACCATATGGTTGTTCCTGCACACATTAAATAAAGATTGATTGATTGATAAGTGCTGCATTTAAAATGAGCTTCATATGAAGTGAATTATATAAGCAGCGAGCAAAGTTGGGCGAGTTGGTATATGTTCATGCTTAAACAATAGCTCAAAAGGAATAAGAAGTACAGAAAGGACGACAGGCGCTAACTCACGGAGTTGCGAGTTAGCGCCTGTCTACGTCTTCATTTCCGTCTTTCACGCTATTTTTGCGCTATTGTTTTCATGCTGAAGTAAACTATACTCCTTTGGCATCCTGAATGCCATATTA
>JAJIZL010031834.1:1557-15290 GCA_023969395.1 Amblyomma maculatum | reverse complement strand
ACCCGACCTCGGCGGCTGCGTTTCGATGGAGGCGAAACGAAGTGGCTTCCGTGTACTGCGCGATGTCAATGCACGTTAAAGATCCCCAGATGGTTGAAATTACTCCGTAGCCCTCCACTACGGCTCCCCTTTCTCTCTTTCCACTTTTACTCCCACCTTCCTCCCTTCCTTTACGGCAGGGTTCAGGTGTCCACAGAACAAGTGTGACAGATACTGCGCCTTTCCCTTCCTGTGAACCAACCATCATCATCCATTCCTTAGAATACATTTATGATTTGTTTTGATTTGTGGGGTCCCCGAGCCCCCCTCTCCCGGATCACAGGTACGCCTTCCCGATTTTTACTTACACAGAACTGCCTGGACAATACAGGTTGTTTCGCCGTACACTACCACCGCTACCAGACCCTGTCTACCCAAGAAGCAGCAACGTATAGCACCACCTACAAACTAATATCTTTCTTACACCCTCTTTCCTAAACCTCTGGTATCTTTTTATTCCCCTGACTGCCCCATGCGGTGAGCGGGCAACGCTATACCATATGGTTTGGGCATGCCAGGTTACCCCTTCTCTTTGTCCACTTCCTCACCCCCTGCATAGAAGATTGGGAGACCGCCCTGCAGGACCCCTGCACGGAGCGCCAGTAATGACTGGCTCGACGCGCTGTTACTGCGACCCTAGACTGAGCCCCCCCCCCCCCCCCCCCCCCCCCCTCCCCCTAACCGAATAAAATAAATGTTTTAGCCTCTTCCTCCTGTTTGGTTTAACGTCCCAAAACGACTCGGGCTATGAGAGACGCTGCAGTGCTTCATGCTGGAACGTTGAAGTGAACACAAGCACAATGACTTCCTTTCACTCGTGTTACTAGGTTCAAGTGCCAAAATAACCATCTACTAATTAATCCAAAAAAGACCACCTTTATGATTTTTCACTCACGCAATAAAGAGGCAATTCCTGCTCTTCAGGTACATTTAGTCACGGACACAATTTACCCGTCAGAATCTACTACATTTCTTGGTGTCGTCCTAGATAATGAACTAAAGTTTCATCAGCATACCAAATTCATTAAATCTAAGGCAGCCTTCGGTATTTGCGTAATAATTAAAGCCCGACATTACTTTGACCTACCTACACTTCGCATAATGTATTTCTCCTTCATACATAGTCACCTTTCGTATTGCATATCATCATGGGGTAACACATACAACACTCACCTTTCATGTGTTCGCCACCTTCAAAATCAAGCCCTCCGCATACTTACCTTCAGCCCTTACCGTGCATCCGTTTTCAATTATTATCGCACACTTAACATACTGCCATTGTCGCTACAGCTTAATTTTAGGTTGGCATCAATCATCTTTAAAACGCGTAATAAACATGTCGTCCTTAGGGGTTTTGAGTCATCCAAGCTTTTTAACAAAAATAACACCAGATTTGCTGAACATCATTATCTACTACTACCGAAAATCAGGACCAATTATGGGAAACAAACTGCATACTTCTCAGGCATATCTGTTTGGAATTCACTGCCTCCTGAAATTAAAGCACAGCGTACTATTCATTCATTTAATCGTTCATTAAAGACCTATTTATTTTCTACCTTGTTTTGTTCCACCGACTAAAGATGTTTGTCTGGATCATAGTTTCCGTGTTTACATTTGATTTATTCTTGTACTAATAATGCGCTAATTTCTGCAATTCGTGCATTTTTTGTTTGAAGTTCCTGTTTATTTAGAATTTATTTGCACTGTTTCTCGTTAGTATTGTATTATAGTTTTTCTCTGCACGCCTGTATATTCTTTTCTTCACTGCCTAGTATGTTACCTGCTAATCTTATCCATTCTGTCATAGGAGGTCCCCCGGACAGTTTATACTTCGGGACCTCCTTCTGTAATACTGATAATCCATGCACATGTACCTCACAGTGAAAATAAAGATGAAAGATGAAAGCCATGCTTAAACCTGCAGCAATTTTTTTTATCCGGTTGTAACGAAAGGGAGAAAGGTGGGAGTGAGAACAGAAAGTAAGACAGCCGTAGTGGGTTGCTGCGGAGAAATTTAGACCGCCTGGTGAACCCGTTAACCGGCACCGGCATCGCACAGCACACGGAGGCCACTCCGTTTCGCCTCCATCGAAATGCAGCCGCAGGGAGTCAGGTTCGAGCCAGGGTACTCCGGAACAGCCGCCGGGCGTCTTAGCTACTGCGCCACCGAGGCGTGGCATCGAAATGCAGCCTGGTTCGGTTTTGTAGCAAAAGCTACATTTGCCGCGATGCAGCGATTTCGCCTTGGCACCGAAGAGAGAGAGAGAAACTTTATTGGCGGAAGTAGGGTTACTGAGTCTTAGTGGAAGAGCCGAATGGCCGTAAGCTGGTGATTTGCGGCGACTTCTTCAGCGCGGTTTACGGCGCCCAATTGTATATCGGAGTTCGCGTTGCGCAGCCCTTACTCTCAGGATTCAAGTGAGGGAGCTTCTATGAGAGCCTTAATCGGGAGACGGGTCCTCTGAGCAATCCCATGAGATGTGATTAAGGTCGGCTTTTACTCCGTACCTAGTGCAGGATGAGCTTATGCTGCCCGGAAATATGTGTGCGTAAAGCGCATTGTTGGAGAAGGAGTTCGTTTGTAGTTTCCGAAAGACAATTTCTTGTTGTCTTGTTAAAGATTTGTGTGGTGGTGGATATATACTCTCGTATAGAGTTTGAAGTGTTGTGTAAGGTCGCTGCATGTGAGCAATCCTTCCATTTCGAGGTCCTCGGCATTAGATCTTACCGCTCGGCCGACAAAACATCGAGCGTGTTGATGAGCAGCCTCATTGCCTCGGTTCCCTGAGTGGGCTGGTGTCCATACGATTTCTATCTCTCTGTCCAGTCTGATATCCACAAGGATGTTTCTGGCAGTAGTTGATAATCTGGTACGCGAGAAGTTTCGTATGACAGTTTTTGAACCGCTGGCAGTTATGTCCGCATCTGTTGCAGCGATGGCTAAAGCGATTGCGGCTTCTTCCGCTTAGTCCGAATAGCGGATGTTGACCGAAACGGCTGATACGCATTTACTGACGTTACTGGACTGCTTAATTACACAGATGGCAAAGGCACTTTCAGCCATATTTTAGTCCGAGGCATCGGTGTACACCGCCCTATCATGATTTATGTATTTTCTGTCTAGGGCCCTAGCTCTAGCTTTCCTCCTGCCTTCATGGAAGGAGGGATGCATGTTTTTGGGCAAAGGTTTGGTGATAATTTTGTAGCGCACTCCTCTTGGTAGTGGGCCTGGGTGGTTGGCTAGTGGTTCGGCATTAATTCTTATGCGGTTGAGAATTTGTCTGCCTGCTTAAGAGTTCATTAGTATTTGTAGCTGTGCTGTCTTATGTGCTGTGATCAGCTCCTCTACAGTGTTGTGTATCCCAAGTGAGAGAAGTAATTCGGTTGAAGTGTGTCTGGGTAGACCTAACCTAGACTTGTAGGTGCTTCTAATGAGTACGTCTAAATTTTCCTTGTCGGATTGAATGAGGCGGAGATAAGGGACTGAGTATGTGAATCGACTTAGTACAAAGGCATGGATAAGATGACAAATGTCAGCCTCTTTCACCCCTGTCTTTCTATCCATTACTCTGTGTATCAGTCTAGTGATTTGTTGCACAGTCATTTCCAGCCTGTTGATAGTAACATTGCTCTTCCTGTTGCTCTGGATGTAGAGAGCGAGTACTCGAATAGTATCGACTGTAGGTATGGGTAGTCCGTGCAGGAAGACTTTTATGTCTCCTTTGTCTTTCGGTTTCTTTCTTATTGCTAGTAGTTCAGATTTCGGTTGTGAGCATTTCAGTCCAATCTGGTTAGCGTATGACGACTACATTCGTTGCTTCTTGATGCGTGTTCTCTATGCGAGCGTCTGAACCTTTTGTTACCCATTAGGGGACATCGTCAGAATATAGAGAGTGCTGAGGATCTTTGATTTCTTCAAGTTTGGGAGGTAGACCTATTAGTGCTAGATTGAATAAGAAGGGGGAGAGGACTGATCCTTGCGGGCTTCCTCTGTCTCCTAATGCTATTTGTCCGATCTTAGCTCCGCAGTCCTTCTCGAGAAAAAGGAACGAATGTAATTAATGGTTTTATTCCCCGCGTTGATGTTGGAGAGTGTTTGGAGATTGGCTTTGTGAGAGACATTCATCATCATCAACCTGACTATACCCACTGCAAGGCGAAGGCCTCTCCCATTTTCCACTAGAATGTCGGTAACTTGAGTTATTTCTCTGACCCACTCTGCACGCTTCCTATCTCTTAATGTTACCCCTACCATTTTTCGTTCCATAGCCCTCTGGGTTGTCCTCAACTTAAGTAGAACTCTCTTGGTTAGCCTCCACGTTTCAGCCCCATAGGGGACATTGCCGGAGAGACATTGCCGGAAGCTTTTTCCAGACTCAAGGCAAGAGTGGCTTTGGTTCCGGTTTTCGTAGGGGGATCTATTCTGCAAGCTACTGAAGAATTAAGTCCTAGGTAGAGAGTTGACTTCTGAAGCCAATTATTGAGCTGGGAAGTAGGCCATCCTCTTCTGCGTAGTTCTGCAGCCTATTTAGAATAATATGTTCCATAAGTTTACCTTAGCACGACGTAAGAGAGATGAGCCTTATTTTCTATGCTTAGTTTCTTTTTGGGTTTAGGAATAAAGACAACCTTCGCGTATTTCCACATCTGGGGAAGTTCACCTTTGTTCCAATATTCATTAATTAAGTCTTTAATTCCTGAGAGTGAATTTAGGTCTAAGTTTCCACCGTGGTTGCACTGCTCTCACCGCCGCTGCCTAGTAACTACTTCCTCGCCATCTAGCGTGTATACGACAAAAGCATTTCGCTGTGTGTAAGACAGACCACCAGTGTTCATGCGCGGAAATCGGAGAGGAGGAACAGGCGCGCTGCGCATGACACCAGAGCGCATAACAGCAGTAAAGAGAGAATAAGCGTAAGGAGGCGAAGAGTACAGCGGAGACGCTTGAGAGGAGAAGCCGTGCGCCGCGCTGTTTGGCGTGCAGCCGGGGAGGTAGGAGGAGGAAAGATAGCAGCTGGCGCACGTAGCGGCGCTGTATAAAAAGTGGTTGGTTCGTAGGTGCCGCCCTATTTGGAGCCACGCAAAGAGAGTCGGAAAGGTTTAAACAAGCCAGACTTCGCGTTGGAATGAAAACAGGCGAAGACGACGAGTCGAAGAGACCTAGCCAGGCAACCGCACCAACGTGGAAGTGCAACCAAGATTAACCAAGGCTAACCAAGCTATGCCTTGGCTTTCACTACGTATATGCTGGTATAGCCGAGCTAAACCACAGCCAATTGTTTGCGTAAAGGAACGCGCAGTATCTGTCTCACTTGTCTGGATGCCTGCACTTGCGATGAAAGGAAGAAAATTATATTTTGTCACAGTGCTCTTCAAAGTACATGCCAAATGTGAACGAATGACCTGCCTACACGGGAATGTCTTGACTCTGTTAGTCATGCTGCCATGCGGTCCGGTGGCTAGCGACGACACCCAAGCGCACGTATCCCGGTGTTGTAAAAATACATTGCCTTTGGAATGTGGTTTCATAACTTTGCAATATGTTTTGTGGGAACTGGGATTTTCTTCATAAAGGGCCGGCATCATATTTTCACCGTGAAATAATAAAAATGCTTTAAGGCTTCTGTTGTCCACTTACTATATATATATATTGTAAGGCAACGCGAAGGTCGGACTTGGGGAATCAGGGTTTATCGCAGATCTGAAGCCTTGGTCGCACACTGCAGCCAACCACACTCCGCGATGACGATGGGTATCTACAAGAGGGAGCAGGATGAAGATGAAGCAGCACGTTCAGCTGTGTGGAAGATAGAGCGCCACACAGTTCTCACACTATATGTATATATGCGCGTGTGTGTGTGTGCGTGTAGCAAGTGGGACAGCGGCCGATTTAGCTCAGTTGGAAGAGCACGGGACGCGATATTCGGAGGTCGTGGGTTCGGTTCCCACCATCGGCACGTTGTTTTTCCTTCTACTTTGTGTTTAATTATATTTCCCCTAAACAGATTACATTACTAATTTATGTGATTACCGAAGCAAAAATTAAAACTAAAAAAAAAACCCAGTGCAATCAGTTCAGTTCATTTCAGTTTTATTCCTTAAAGGCCCCGCCCCTTTTTCAGGGGGCGTTACATAAGGGGTGGGAATACACCTGAAAATGCAACAAATAGTAATGATTATTTAACATTGAAGATGATACGCACCTAAAAACAGATGGCGAGCGATGACGACAATGGCATACACTTGATAATGTAAAAAACAGCAATGATTATTTAACATTGAAGATGATCTGTTACACGCGCTTGAAAAACAGATGGCGAAGCGATAACGACGATTTCATGGGGAAGGCCGTTCCAATCTGAAGCTGTTCGAGAAAAGAGCGAAGCAGAAAAAGTAGTAGTGTGCGATGGTGAGCGAGCAACTTGCAGTGGGTGACTGGTGCGGTGAGATATGCGTGCTGCGGCTGCGATGTACGGTGCTTGATTAAGAGAAGAGTAAAAAAACTTGTGAAAGAGAGCGAAGCTAGCGATGCGGCGACGAAATGAGAGGAGTGGCAATACGGATTTCACTTTCAAAGTTGAAACACTGGTGTCGTATGAGTGTGAGGAATGAATGAACCGGACGGCACGATTTTGAACAGATTCCAATGCAGTGATTAGGTATGCTTGATGTGGGTTCCAGATGACAGATGCATATTCTAATTTCGGTCTTCGGTCTTACCAGTGATTTGTATGCGAGCAGCTTTACCTGAGGTGGGGCAAGACGAAGATGACGCTGAAGGAAACGTAATGTTTTATTTGCTGCTGAAATGATGTTACTGATATGAACGCGCCATGACAGACCAGGAGAGATGGTGATTCCCAGATATTTGTACGATTCTGTTAACTCAATTGGTGTATTAGAAACCGAGTAATAAAAACGATAATGGTTACGACGACGAGAAAATGACATTAATTTGCATTTAGTAGGATTAAGGGACATCAACCAATTATTGCACCAGTTAATTACACTGCAAAGATCTGCCTGAAGGGTGTGTTGATCATCACGATTGTTAATGGTATAGTAAATGGCACAGTCATCCGCGAACATTCTAATATTGCAGGAAACATTCATGGGCAAGTCGTTAATATATATTAGGAATACAAGGGGACCAAGAACAGAGCCTTGAGGGACGCCGGATGTTACTGCCGCGGAATTAGACAGGTGGCCGTTAACATTGACTGCGAGCGATTAGTTAGAAATTCTTCAATCCATTTTAAAATATTGAGTTGTAGGTTGAGCTGCGAAAGTTATAGTAATAAACGGCGGTGAGGGACCTTGTCAAAGGCTTTCGCAAAATCTAGAAAAATGGCATCGGTCTGCATGTTACGATCGAGATTAGTATGTAAGTCATGAAGAAAGAGTGCTAGTTGGGTTTCGCATGAGAGGCCCTTGCGAAATCCGTGTTGCGAAGGATGGAAAAATTCGTTTGAGTCAAGGAAATTGATGATTTGTGAGTATACGACGTGTTCCGTTATTTTACATGGTACGCTAGTTAAGGAAATGGGGCGGTAATTCAAAGGTAAGTCTCTGTTACCAGATTTCTAGACTGGAATGACCTTTTCCTGTTTCGAGTCAGCTGGAATGATTCTTGAAGAGAGTGACTGTGAAAAAAGGAGACATAAATAGGCGGTACAAGTAGTGTTCACATTCTTCAAAAGTTTTGAATTAATTAGGTCCGTACCAGCTGCGGACGAAAGTTTCATATTAATAATTATGGATGAGATGCCTTCTACGCTAAAGGTGATAGCCGGCATGAATGATTCCAAGTGAAAGGATAAGTGTGGAGGCACGTCAAACTCGGTGGTGAATACAGATGTGAATGCATGGTTAAAAATATCTGCGCAGTCGTTATCAGTAACAGGTTCATGGAAGTCATTAGTTAACGTATACGGGAACGGTGAGTAGGAGTTAAGACCTGCCAAAATTGCTTCGGGTTGCTTATTAGTAGGTTTGGTAATTCGTGGTGATAAAATGAGTGCTTGGCATTGCGAACGGAATGTAAGTATAATTTTTCAATTTCGTAGTATTTTTTTCATGCGGCGGGTGTGTCGATGCGTTTGGCGGAGCAAAAAAATCGTTTCTTTGTTTTCTGGGCGTTTTAAAGGACGGGTAAACCAGAGTTTATTGCGGTTAGTGTGAAAAGTAATCGTTGGGACAAACGTATCAGTGAGATTGTTTAATTTGTTCTTGAAAATCAACCAGTTTTCATGAATTGAGCGAGTGTGAAATGCAGCTTCATATTCAGGAAAGAAGATGTTAAGATTTTCAGTTATTGCGTTATGGTTGCCTTTATCGTATAGACGTATTGTTTTTTCAGATGTCTGTTTTGTAGTAGAGCGAAATGAAAATTGAGCATGTATGACTTTGTGATCACTGATTTCCGGAAGATAACTGATAGATGTTAGTTTTTCGGGGATATTGGTTAATATCAAATCGAGTGTGTTTGCCGATTCTCGTGTCACACGGGTTGGCTGCGACACTAACTGCGTAAGGTTAAAATTTAGACACATTTCGATAAAGTTCTTTTCCTCTGCATGACATGTTATTGCGGAGCTAGTTAGGTTCTGCCAGTCAATGTCAGGGTGGTTAAAATCACCAAAAAGAAGGATGTAAGCATTTGAATATGTGGAAAGAAGTTTATGAATGGTATTATTGAGATGACGTGGAAAGTCAGGATTTGTCTGAGGAGGTCCGTAGCAAACGCCGAGAAGTACTGTTACGGGGGGAGTGCGACAAATGAGCCATAATGATTCGATGTCAGAAGTGACGTCAACAACAGAGCATGATATATCCCTATGAATTGCAACAAGGACACCACAACCCCGTAAATCTTTCCGATCATTTCTATATACACTGAAATCAGGCAAATCAGTTAGTACTTCAGCATCCGTTATATTACTTTTCAGCCAAGTTTCAGTTAATATAAGTATGTTGCTCCCGGATGACGAGATGATGTTTGATACGAGTTCACGTTTAGGAAGGAAGCTCCGGATGTTAGTGAATACTATTACGGAAAACGAAAGAACATTGCGGGGCGTGTTGGGTCGATGTTTTGTTGATGGTTGGTGATTAGGGAACGGCTATGCGACTTCTTTATCAGTATCAGACGATGCATCGAAAGTGTAGCGTTTAGAGCCGATATGCAATGTTTTAAAGCGTAAAGAGTACTTGTCAGAGTGTGCTTTGGCAAATGTTAGCAATTGCTTTCGTGCGTGTCGAACGGGACAGGAAAAGTCTTCACCAATGCTGTAATTGGTGTTTTTTAATTTCCGGCCATCAGATAGAAGGGCGTTTTTTGTCTTGTATGATAAGAATTTTACGATTACAGGACGAGTTCGATCGGCTGAGTAATTTCCAAGACGATGGGCTCTTTCTATGACCGTAGGTTCCACCCGTATACATAGATTACTTTCACAGATATCAATAACTATTTTTTCGGACTCAGCCCACGATTCAGTGCTATTGTCGGGAATTCCATAAAAAATAAGATTATTTCGGCGAGATCTATTTTCTGCGTCGTCTAGATGTGCTTCCAGTTCGTGCATCTTATTATTCATGGTTATCGTGTTTGCTTGCAATATTTTCATATCTGTTTTTAAGAGTTTAAGTGTTTGATAGTGTGTTTCTATTTCAGTCATACGTTTTTGCAGGTCTGTAATGGTTGCATTCGCCTTGCTTAGCTGGGTTTTCAACCCCTGTATCTCGGCAATCAGTTCTGTCTGGCCGGGGATTAATTTCTCTAATGCAGCCAGTACAGCAGCGATGTTTTCGGGACCAGGGTTAGTTTCGACGTCGCCTGATAACATCCAATGCTTTCCTTGGCCTCGCCGACTGTTGGCTTCTTTTCTTCATATATATAGGGGGGGGCAGGATGTTAGGTGGGCGGATGACGTCAAGAAGTTCCCAGGGGTCAAGTGGATGCAGCTAGCACAGAACCGGAATAGTTGGAGTAAATGGGAGAGGCATTCGCTCTGCAGTGGGTATAATCCGGCTGATGATAATAACAATGTAGAAGTGTAAAAGTATGCATGAGCAACAAATAAGTAACAATAAAGCGGCTTCTTGTTTCAATGCCACACTACATCCTGATTAATGTATATAATTTACATTTTCAAAATTTCACAATATTAAAAAAAAAACGTTTTATTTCGTTGCTTTTCCGGCATTCAAAATTTCCGGAAATTTTGCATCCATCCTCCGCAGCCCTCCACTATGGCACCAATTTCATTCCGCTTTCACCTTTCTCACTTGCCTTACGGTGTGGTTCAGGTGTGCACGAAAAAGTGTGACAAATACTACGCCTTTCCTTTCCTACAGACAATGATTATTATTACTTCCAATCCCTAACCAAGCGCGCAAACCACTACTCCACGCCAGGCTCGTGAGAAACAGATCGTAATGCTCCTTGTTAGCGTAAGGATGATGTAGCGATGACAATGAGGATGCAGTTAGTGATAATGAAAATGATGGCAGTATACGATTAGAGTGAAGATGCATCTCATTTATTTATTTCACCCTCAGGGGTTACAAAATTATTGTATAGGAGAGGGACACAAATACAAAAAGTATACTCAGACTTTAGTATACAAGAATTTAAACAAGGAAACAGAAAAGGAAACGATAGCGCTTAATCAAAACACAGAATATTGCAAAATTCGCAGTTGGCTACAATATAGGTCAGTGTATATCAAGAGAACGGAAAAAAAAAAATAAACGGTTGAAAGCAGACTGAACGACAAGCACAAGCAAGAAAAAGATAAAACTGAATAATTAAAGACATTTGTAAGAGCTGCACGCAAGCGGGAGTTTGCGCTGCTAGTGACCAGAGCAGCAGACAAGCGGTTCTAGTTGCGGCTTGCTTTAGGTAGAAATAAAAGTGAACTTGTCACTGTGTCTTGGCGAGGTATGGCAACTTTGTAAGGACGCATGTCATAGATAAACATACGTACAGAGCGGACATTTTCGGCACATGGTTTGCTCTGTTTTGGATTCGGTTTCGATAGAAATGCTTTCAATTCTGACTTACCTTCAGATGCTAAAATATTCAACTGCATCATCTAGAGTTGCGCTCAAGTGCTTTAACTATGCCATCCATACGGACGTATATATATATTAAAGTCACGGATCGCAACCTCATTAATAGAAATGCCGGCAAGGTTCTCGCAGAGCATAAGCGTGGCTGACTTAGTTCATGCAGGTTAGAATAATGCGATCAGAGCTGTTCTTACTGTAATTTTTTGCCGTTATTGAGCTGCCTTTCTCAGTGGCACACAAGGAGGCAGTCATCATCATCATCAGCCTGACTATACCCACTGCAGGGCGAAGGCCTCTCTCATATTTCTCCACTTAACCCGGTTCTGTGCTAGCTGCATCCACTTGACCCCTGCGAACTTCTTAATCTCATCCGCCCACCTAACTTTCTGCCGCTCCCGCTCCGCTTTTCTTCCCTTGGAATCCAGTTTGTTACCCTCAGCGACCATCGATTATCCTCGCTTCGCACTACATGTCCTGCCCATGTCCATTTCTTCTTCTTGATTTCCACTAGAATGTCGGTAATTTGAGTTATTTCTGTGACCCACTCTGCACGCTTCCTATCTCTTAATGTTACCCCTACCATTTTTCGTTCCACAGCCCTCTGGGTTGTCCTCAACTTAAGTAGAACTTTCTTGGTTAGCCTCCACGTTTTAGCCCTACAGGTGAGTACAGGCAAGATGCAACTGTTGTATACTTTCCTCTTGAGCGATACCGGTAAGCTGCTAGTCGTAATCTGCGAGTGCTTGCCAAATGCGCTCCATCCCAATCTTATTCTTCTTATTTCCTTTTCATGGTCCGGATCTGCGGTTACTAAGTAGGCATATTCACCTACTACTTCCAGTACTTCGCTACCTAATTTAAACTGCGGTTCCTTCCCGAGGCTGTTGAGCATTACCTTAGTCTTCTGCATATTGATTTTCAAGCCTACCTTTCTACTTTTCCTGTCTAGGTCATCAATCATTACTTGCAGTTCATCCCCCGAGTTGCTTAGCAGGGCAATGTCATCAGCAAATCGCAAGGAGGCAGTGGTTCCAAACAAAAAAGTTCATTTTCTTGTTTACATATTGAATGGCACAAAAAAAAAAAATACTTGATCACACACCTTATAAAATACATCATATTACAAAGGGCAACAAAATGATGGTAGGTTGATCCACGCAGAAAAGTGTTCCGATGACAAAATTTCGCATACCGGCTGTGCGTTTTTGCTCTCAAAACATCACCCGTGAGAACAACAGAAAAGGAGTTGCGAACTGTTAGACACGTGTAAGGAGAAAAAAATGCAGGCACAGCCCGCGCGGAATTTCTATAAATTAGCCTTGATAAGTAGGCGGTTCAGAAATTTAAACACATCACAATGAATACATAATAGTAACCCTATGCTATGCATATACTCATGATCGCCGACAAAATTGCCCTCTAGCCCGCATGGCAAAGATATATGGAGTCCACTGTTAGCGACTAATAGCAGTAGATGTCGCCAAAATACAAGCCACAAACAGGCAGCACCGCTTTTTATACACCAACGAGAATTCTTTAGCGATGACAAGGAATTCGGCATGTAAAAATGGTGCTTGTATACGAAGCGGCAAAAGCCCATGCATTGTGCAAATACAGCGAAATAAACACCATTCACAAAACGATCCCACATGCGCAACACACAGTTCCTGAACTGCCGAATAAAAGTTTATGTTAAGATACATCTGAGCCACCGAAAAATTCTCGGTCTTAAAGCTGTCTTGGAAAATTACACAATCGATGGACTGCACATGTTAAGAAAAACACGACCCAAAAACATACCGTAACTGCACACTAAAAGTGCGTCACGGTTCCTATTCTATGTTACACGTGCAAAATACGTTCACGTTGCGCAATAAACGACTTGCTAAAAGTGTTATTAGCTCAAAAAACAACAAAACTATTTCTGCAGACAAAAGGAAACAATTTACCGGCGAAACGAGCTGACGCATTGGAAAGCTGCGGAGAGGTGGGCGTACCCGGCGGCACATGACCGGCGCAGCATGACGTTTATATGGAAATAGCAGGGAAAGCATACGCTTTAATGCAAGCCGGTGTACGTATGATAAACTATCTACCTTTGAGGTGGAATGGAAGCGAACATAGCTACGCAGCCTCGCCGGTGGTCAGACACTTACTTGCTCGGTCGCGAAAAGGCTCGAGTGTCCGCTCTTTACGTAATTATGTTTCTCTATGCGCATGTGGCGTGTGTGATAGGCGCGGTTTGAATTCTTATCTTATGGAAAAGATCTTATGAAAAAGACATATTCGAGAACATTTATGCCGGACACCCAGGGAGGAAAAATTCAGACTAGTTCCATATTAGTCACGCTTGCAGTCTGCTGGTGGTTATTGAGGGTAGAACGAACTGAACGATTTTGTACGCTTTCTAGGGTACACTTTAAGGGCTTATGACGAGCACTGCTCGTCGTGAGCAATCGCCGCCTTTTTGTTTATGACGAGCCCAATTCATGAAATGGTGCTTTCTTATTTAAAACATAGATGGCCGAATGTGTTCTGTTCATTCATTCATTCATTCATTCATTCATTCATTCATTCATTCATTCATTCATTCATTCATTCATTCATTCATTCAT
>JAJIZL010031832.1:34297-57591 GCA_023969395.1 Amblyomma maculatum | reverse complement strand
GATCACACGCATGAATGATGTTTGTGATTTGACAAGAATGCCTTTTGTATATATGTACGTGTTTTGTCGATAAAAATAAATAGTTGTAAGTTTGCGCTTCATTCGTGTGTCGTCTTCCATTTGTCTCTGTATATCAAGCAGCGCAGTATTCCACAGAACTCATTATTCCTTGCTTTCAGACTCTGCTTTGGTGCAATGGTTAGCGCGCTCATTTTCTGAGCCCAAGAATTTGATGGAGGTGAAAAGCAAGGCGCCAATGTGCAGTGCAGTGTATGTTCATATTTAAAACCCCAGGCAGTCAAAATTTCCGGATTTCTCCGGTAAACACCAAAAACAAACCAACCCTACTTGGGCTGTTACAATATATGTTGTTAAATTACCTTTTTAATTTGAAATTTCAAACTGATATCTATTGCAAATTTCGCGGTGATACGTCACGCCGTGCTTGCTTTAATTCCATCTGGACAAGATTAATGCTGGTTGTTATGACGCCATGTTCTGTCAGGCAAGATTGCCGATTACTAAAGCTGCCATCCAATTCGCCATCAGTCGCTGGTCTGCCACTTTGGCGTCTGCTCAGAGAGCTCCACGGGGGGCTCGGATGGAGGGTGCCTGGGCCTGGCCCTGATGGGGCTGGGATAGGTAGATCAACGCCGCTTGCGGCGGGGGCTAGCCTGTTATCTGTTGTAGGCCATCATTGCACCCGCGGCTGTGGACGACGACTGTTGCGGCGCGCGTCTTTCTCTCCCTCTTCTTTTTCTTCTCTATTTTCTCTTCTGTCCGCACGAGGCAGCGGAGGTGGCCCCGCCGGGGTGGTGCAGTGGTAAGACGCCCGACTACTGTGCCGGAGTTCCTGGGTTCGAACCCGACCACGGCGGCTGCGTTTCTATGGAGGCGAAACGAAGTTGCGTCCGTGTGCTGTGCGATGTCGGCGCACGTTAAAGATCCCCAGGTGGTCGAAATTATTCCGTAGCCCTCCACTACGGCTCCTCTTTCTCTCTTTCCACTTTCACTCCCACCTTCCTCCCTTCCCTTACGGCGCGGTTGCGGTGTCCACAGAAAACAAGCGAGACAGTTACCGCGCCTCTCCTTTCCTATGTAAATCAATCGGGCAGCGGAGGTGGCTCAGCTATAGAGCCAGTAGCAGAGCCGTCCATTTTATTTTCCTTCTTCCTACAGTCGCAACAACAACAGAGAGCTGCAAGCAGGCGGGAAGATTAGAAATAAGCAAAACGACCTACTTCGTATCATATATATTCCCCACCGCAGTAGTGCAGTAGTTAAATGCCCGGCTACTGTACTGCAGTGCCTGGGTTTGATCACGACCACCGGCAGCTGCGTTTCGATCAAGGAGAAATGAAGAAGCGTCCGCTGGGCGTGTGATGTGAGTGCATGATAAAGATCCCCAAATGGACTAAATTACCCTGTAGCCCTCCACTAAGGCTCTTTTTTTGCTCTCTTTCCACTTTCAATCAGACATTTTTCTTTTACCTTACGGCGCGGTTAGGGTGCGCACACAATAAGTGTGACAGATAATATGCCTTTCCCTTTCTGTGAACCACTTAATAAAGCGTAAGCTTGTATGGCTATTTGCGAGGCTCCTGAGCGGAGCTCCGTTAGGCCTGCGTGCCGGGGGTTCAAAAAGGAGTTTTATTTTGATAATAATAAAAGTTTTGATGATGATGGTGATGATGCAGCAGGTTTCGTGCGGGCATAACTGTCGGCGCTGTAAAATTTGGTTGGTATTGGTTGGTATTTCGGAAAAATAATTGTATCAAAGGATAGAGGGCCAAAGAAAGGTCTTAAGTGACAAATAGTTTAATATGGTTTAAATAAATAATTCGAACCATTAACAATATTATTTGTTTTACAGAAAAGGAAAGGCGCACTGTCTGTCCCACGTGTTCTGTGGACAGCTTAACCGGACCGTAAAGGAAAGGAGGAGCATGGGAGTGAACGCTAAAACAGTGAAAGGGGTGCCATAGTGAAGGGGTCCGATAAATTTTGACCACATGGGGAACTTCAACGTGCAATACCAAATGTCAATAACATCTAACAGCACACGGACGCCTCTTCGTTTCGCCTCCATCGAAACTTAATTAGAGCAAGTTAGGTGGTTTACGGGAAACGGAAGGCCCACTATCTTTCACTCGCGGATGAGGAACTAATCGGTTGATCGAAAAAAAAGGGAAAGAAGTGCAGTGAAACTATATGTTAATTAGGGAATTGATGTTACACGGGTGGTTCACAGGAAAGGGAAAAGCAGCTTTCCATCCCGCTGTTTTACAGGGGCGCAAATAATTCGTCACTGCACACCTGAAATTGTGAGGTCACAGCATATAAGTTACCCCTCGTCATCTATGTATCGTATTTGGTAGGAATAGCATACACCCACCGGAGAAGCCTCTAGCGTGGCTAACAATATTGTTATATTCCGGCAAAAACGGCTCGAGAGCAGCTTGCGTATCTTCATCGGAGGACAACTTTGTTTCCTGAATTGCTGCTACAGACACGCTCCATTTCTCTAACAGATGCCTTAACTGCTGCTGCCTCTGATGATTACGCATACCCCTGACATTAAGGGTAGCGAATTGATATGCTGCGAGTCTAGCCATTTTTGGTAACAGTCCTATTAAACATCATCCCCTGGAATGGGGTGGCGCGCCTGCAAATTGGCGGCCTTTCGGGCAGACATCGCCCTCCTCTTTAAAGTCACCCTTCCCGTGGCCTCTACACAGTGTTCCTTCTGGCCATCACCATCGATACACACCTCATCATCTGCGGGACGATTCAAATGCGCTGTGTTGTCCATACCCTCCACTGAGACGCGCACGGCTTCGGCGCACGAACATGAATAGAGCACATCGCTCGCTGCCACACTGACAGCCGACAGAGAACCGGACGAGAGATCGTCGCCACATACTGCTCACCGTTACCCTCCAACGGCGGAGAATCAATGACGAAGGAAGATAGGCGAGCATTCACTGGCAGTATCTTTTCCACTGGCTCCACAGGAGGCATATCCAGACATCCTTCAGTGACAGGTGGTTCCTATGAAGCAAACACAGCACTCTGTGTTGCACTCACAGGCGGGCCCGGGTCCGGCGGTTTAAGCTCTGGAGATGCGGATTCTAGATGAGGAGTCGCTGCAGATTCTCTGTGTTGATATGAAATGCAGAAGGCTTCTGCTCTCCACCAATTTGGGGTCCACGACTTAGCTCACCGGTCACATCGACAACCATGGTATGTTCTGATGCCACGTCATCTTCTCGTGACCTTGACGCAGCCTATCAGCATAACTCAAGACACAGTTCTCCATTGTATGGCCAGAGCGCCGGCACTGGGTGCATCGCAGCGTCCGACACTGACCCCGTATACATGTCGAATCCGGCTGCATCGAAGACACAGGGGAGGTCTCCCAGGGGCATTGTTATGACGTCGTATATCGCCCCTCCGGACAGGGCCCTGCAGGGCATTATCTATAGGGCTTACGATAGCGAAACGCACCAACAAATGATGACCGAATTCCGAAAAAGAAACCCTGACATCGTTAAAGCACGCACCATGGGAAGAACATCAAAGTCCCTCCTGCTTCACTTCGACGCGGACGAACTCCCAGATAGCATCGTCTACTTCGGAGTCCTGTACCCAGTATACCCCTTCATTCCTAAAGTAGAGGCGTGCACAAACTGCAGAAGAGTCGGCCACAGAAGAGACGTATGTCCGGAGCCACCGCAACAACGGCGCCCGTACTGCGGCGACCAACACCTGAAAGAAGAAGTCTGCGACCCGGCCTGCATTATCTGCGGAGGAGGGCACCGCACAGGCGATAACAGCTGCAAGAAGCGATTTCAACGACACCAAACGAAAAAGTGGGAGCACCAATCAAGACCCAAATCACGGACATGTGACGACCCAACATCTACCGAAAGGAAGGACCGCTCGAGCTCCTTCCCGTCCTTGGACAGCGGACGCAGCAGCAGCCGTAGCGGACGGAGCAGCAGCGGCGGACGCAACGGAAGCAGCAGCAATGGAGGAGGCGCCAGCACTAGCAGCCGGACTCAGAGCCCCGGGCCGAAACAGGTGAGCTGGGCAGGAGTGGCCGCTCATGGGAAGGGGATGGAGCTGCAGACATTACAGTCTAAACTAGATCAGGCACTCCACCACATTCAAATTCTCACGGATCGAATCAAACACTTGAAGGAGGAAAATAGTAAACTAAAAGCACCTGCCATATCTAAGGACCAACCTCCGAAACCACACCCATTGCCGGAAGTCACCGAAATGTAAACTACTTTGACCGCCTGAATCGAAACCCCAGTAAGCGTAGTTAGCAAGGAAGAAACACCTCGCAAAAAACGAGCAGTAGCAGCTGAGGTAAGGAATACCTCAGTGGAGGATACAGTCCCAAACCTCGAACAAAAAGTGGAGGAGCACAGCTAGAAATTCGATAGTCTAACCCAAAGAGTTGATAATTTAACCCAAAGACTCGAACAACACATACAGGATGTAAATCACAAGTTCGGAGTAATTGACACCGTTTTAGAGAAAATTTTACACCGGCTTCCCCCTTCAGCTCAAGGGGCGCCAATCGATCTATCCCAGCAAAATGGCCAATCCTAAATCCGTCACAATTTGGCAGTGGAACTGCAGGTCTATGCACAACAAAAAAACAAATCTGCAGTTACACATTCAATCGCAATCCGAAAAACCTGACGTTATAGCGATTCAAGAACCCAGAATGTCTCGACTAAAACTGCTAGGGTACCGGGCGGTTCTGCCATGTCACATCAAAGAACAGCCTTTAACCACTACGTTGGTACATAGAAATCTTACCGTGGTTAACCACGAGATTGAAAACGTAGAGCTCGATTGTATATTAATTGAAATTCTGCCTAGCAGAAGAAACTCCTCTTCTCTGTTCCTACTAAACGCATACAGCCACCACAGGGCACCGGCTGGACCAGCGAAAGCCGCTATACTCAAAACCCTCCAAATCGCAGGCCAAAACCCAACCCTCATTGTGGGCGACTTCAACGCTCAACACGTGCAATGGGGACACGCAACCATATCCAGGAAAGGAACGGCGCTAAGGGATTTTATCCAGCGAAGAGGGCTCACCCAATACACGGACTCCATGCAATCTACTAGGATAGGCAACAGCGTGACCAGGGACACGTGCCCGGACCTCACGACAGGCAAAAATCTCCCACACTTAAGCTGGAGCAACACCAGACAAAATTTGGGAAGTGACCATTATATCATAATGTCTAAAATCACCGTTGCCAATCTCAAACCCCAACCCAGAAAAAACAAAATCACCGACTGGGACAAACTTAGGACTATCCGCGACCAAAATGAACCAATCATCGACTTAGAACATTGGACACAGACCATCGTATCGGATGTGGGAAAGGCCATTAAGGAACTAGTACATGACTTAGGCGTAAATACGGTTGACAGCCGACTTACGCACATGTGGGAGGCAAGGCAGAGCCTAGAAAAAAGATGGCTTAAGCAAAAATATAACAAAAAGCTTAGAAACAGGATCGTCACACTCACGAAAGAAATTCAACACCACACCGCAGAACTAGCGAGACAGCAGTGGAACCATATCTGTGAAAATGTGAATGACAATCTAGGCACAAGGGAGACGTGGAATCTTCTGCGGCATCTCCTTGACCCGGAATCCAACAAAGCTACCACTCAAAAGGAAATCACCAAAATTTTAAACATAGACCCAGGCACGGATCAAGATATTATAGACACGCTACAGCAAAATTACTTCTGCACAACCCGTGAGACGAAGTCCCTGCCCGATTATAAAGGAGAGCCTAACTCCATCCTGGATGCTGACATAACAATGGCGGAAATAAGAGCAGCCCTCTTTAAGGTACGTACAACATCCGCCCCAGGAGAGGACGGCATTAACAATAAGACACTCAGAAATCTAGACGACGCTTCTATCACAGAGCCCTCGCGGACTTTGCGAACGAGTGTTGGAGGGAGGGAAAACTCCCAGCGTCTCGGAAACATGCCATCGTTAAATTCATCCCAAAACCTGGCAAAAAGCTCGCGCTCGAAAACCTCAGACCTATTTCGCTTACTTCTTGCATAGGAAAACTGATAGAGCACGTCACACTAGACAGACTCCAGTCCCACATGCAAAAAGAGAATTTATATCCAAACACTATGATCGGCTTTAGACCACATTTATCAACACAGGATACGATGCTAAGACTAACAAACGAAGTCCTATCTCATGAGCAAGAAAGGAGTACCAGGGCAATCCTAGCCCTAGATTTAACCAAAGCATTTGATAACGTTAAACACAAAGCAATCCTAGAATCTCTTTCACTGCTGAATGCAGGCGCAGAACGTTTACCTACATCAAGGACTTTCTCTCCGATAGGACGGTTAAAATTCAAATTGGTACTATCAAATCCGACACCTTCACTTTAGGAGATAGAGGAACTCCGCAAGGATTGGTCCTCTCCCCCTTTTTATTCAATATAACGGTAATAAATATGACACACGAACTCGCAAGAGTCCCAGACCTAGAACACTCTTTGTACGCGGACGATATCACCCTTTGGACCACCAAGGGGCACGATACAAGATACGCTACAACAAGCGGTAGACGTAGTCGTAGAGGAGGCGCAAGCCGCGGGACTCGCGTGTTCCCCCCAGAAATCTGAATTACTCATTCTACACCCAAAGCGTCAAAGAAAGAATAAAGCGCCTGCGATCAAAATCTACGTGGAAGGTGCAGGCATCGAAGAAGTGGAAACACTAAGAATCTTGGCAATGCTCATACAGTCAAACCAAAAAAACGACACACTAATTAAGAAACTGAAAAACACCGCCAACCAAATTTGCCTCCTCCTCAGACGAATCGCAAATAGGCGTGGAGGAGTTAAAGAAGTTGAGACCAGAAAACTAGTAGAAGCCTTCGTTCTTAGCAGAGTTATCTACTCTACACCATACGTCACCCTCACAGTTAGAGAAAGAGACGACCTGGATTCTCTAATTAGGCAGTCCCATAAAATTGCGCTTAACCTCCCTCGTCATACCCCGAATGAAACACTACTAAAGTTAGGAATTCGTAACACCTTAGCGGAAATGATGGAAGCACACCTCACCGCACAATGCGAACGACTATCAAGCACTGAAACAGGACGTTTCGTCCTAAAAAAGCGGGAATACAATATGAAGGGACCCGTGCCCACACTTTGCCGATTCTAAGACACGTGCGCGAGCAATTAATAGTCCGTCCTCTGCCTAAAAACATCCATCCAGTATACGATACGGGCAGAAGAAGGGCTAGGGTACAAAAATTACACGAATGATTTTCAGTACAGAAAGACACGGCGCACGTGGACGTGGCAGAACATGCGGACAGAGATGCCTTTTCCCTGGCAGTTGTCGATCATCGAGGTTCTCCCCTCGCATCGGCGACAATCAATAAAACAAAATTTCCGGAGGAGGCCGAAGAGGCTGCCATACCTTTAACCATTACCTCCATCACTGCCAAATACATCCTTAGCGACTCTAAAACCGCAATTCGAAATTTTGCAAAAGGAAGGGCCCACTCCGCAGCCATCAAAATCTTACAAAAAATCTCCCATACCCGCCTTATCACATTTATCTGGGTCCCTGCCCATTCGGACCATCCTGGGAACGAGGCAGCGCACAATTTGCCCGAGGATTCGTAGTTAACCGGGAGGTGCGCTGCCCTGAGCTCAGGTCGGCCAAGGAGCGGATGACAACCTACAAAGAAATTACTACCCACTTCAAGAAAGAAAGACAAATCTTCCCAGAGTCACATAGATCTCTAAGTAAAACACAACAAGTCACCCGGCGGCAGTTTCAAACAGACACTTTCTTTAATCCGTACATGTACTCCATTTGGTTCCCAGAGCAGTTCAGCCCTGTCTCTGTGGACATCAAAAGGCAGACAAACCACACATCCTATACTCATGTCATCAAGACAAGCCATCACAGAGTCTGCATGCCGCTCTCTACCCAATCTCAGTGGGAGGCCGCGCTGCTCAGTTCCATCCCGGAGGTTCAACTCCGAGTCACGGAGCGGGCCGAAGAGGTCGCCGAACGACATCGTCGGTCGGCCACCTGGCGTCCGGCCTAGAAGAGGAGCCCACCGCGGGGACGGGAACGTCAACCCACCCCGCGCCTACAACCTCTTTAATAAAGTTTACCTCCTCCTCCTCCTCCCCACAATCTTTACACAAAACGAAATTAATGGCGATTTCCATTGGTCGATCGGAGCTGGGCATCCGAGCCGACCTAAAGCGCTACAGAGCGAATCAGCCTTGGTCGACCAGCGGAACGTGTAGAGCGCGCGGCGGAAGTAAAGCTGATCAGGTTTCGAAAGTTGTAGCAAATGGTTGTAGGTTGTAGCCGCATCCCAGCGCCAAAATGTTTGCGCTTGATAAATAGGCAGGAGTGCGGCCCTCAACAACTTGCTTTCTCATGTTTTTAACGCTGCAGACGTTTTTCGATAGACGCACTTCGACATATTCGCGCAAAATACGGTGACATCCAGCGCCCTCTGCCGATGTCGCTGAAACGGTCAAAAACAGCCAAAAGAATCCAGCAGCATCCGGAAGTGACCGCGTCAGCGACTAGGACTTCCGGCGAGATCCGACTTCGGTCGGCGGATCGAGCTGGAGCGTCCCGAACAGCCCCAAACGACCAGCGGAATACGCGCAACCCTATCTTGGTCGACCAGTGGAAATCGAAATCGTCGTCCCGGAGCAAGAAAACGTGCTCCGTAGCGACCAGTGGAAATCGCCATAAGAAAAATCCTAGCCACTTACTGAGTCGTATGTTTCAGAAGAATGACCTGGCTCGTTTAACGCGCCCTTTTTATTACTACGTTTATGTGGTACAGGCATGTGTCAGTATATTGGCCCGGTCGATGGAAGCTTCCCGGGCATCTAAGGTTACAAATATGTTAAATTAAACGGTATATGTGTGAACTGAGCGAAGCTTCATGAGTGCGTGGTATGCACGAAAGAGAGTGGTGTGTCGTCTCCTAGTGCTGCCCCTTGTACTGCTCGAGAGGGTGTTTGTGTACTTTTCGCTATCTTTAAAAAAAATAGAGGATCCTGATTCCGACCCTGTACGCTTGCCTCTGGGACGGCGGCTGGCTCGTGTTTGCTCTTGAGCCTTCAATGGCTCGTCCACGTGTTTCACGAAACTGACGGAATAGAATATAATAGCGGAGCGTTCATTTGCTTCGCGAATTTCAATAGAAAGAGTACATTTCTTCAGAGAGATGGCTGTTACAAAACAGAAAGTGGACAAATCGCCCTCCAGTTTAAGCAAAATAAATCTCATTTTATTTATATAACATTTTGTGGTCGTAAATTAAAGGAAGAAGCAATACTTTTACCTATTTCGTATGCTTATCCCTCTTAACGCATATTAACGACACGAAGGATGACTTTTGCCGAAATAAACAGGTGCTGGAAGCGACAAGCATGAAAGTGATGATCGAGGAATGCAGACTCAACGTGTGCCTCCTTTGACTTCCTTTCCGTCTGCATCGCGCACGCCGACTTTGCAAAACCTTTCGCTGCATCAATATGATCTGTGAATGGTGCAGTAAATCTTATGTCCAAATTAAGTCGAACGAATGGAGGTAAACAGTATTCTAAATGGAAAAAGGGTATGAGTCAATTATCATTTACCTGAACATGAACTCCTTTATATCAGGCTGATTTCTGACATGCTCATCCAACAGCTACTACTATTACTCGATTTTATAGACAGAGTGGTCAGCTTCTTTTTGCAGATGAATTCGGGTCTTCCAGGAATCTGGGTCCCAGAACGGTTTCAGCACGCTCATTTGACGTCGTTTAAGCCAAACTAGCCGTGTAAGTTACTGCTTGAAAAGCAGTGAACTTTGCCACCTCGGTTCTCAGCGTACGACGGACCAGCGTTCCACACCTATGAAGAGGAACGATGCGTCTACCATAGTAGCCGTAGCGGCTTCCCTATGGATTGTAACCTAGAAGTTCTGCACTCAGAAATGTGTCACACCAGTAAATTTCCCCCATTTCAACAGCAGCGAACTTCGCTTCCTCGACGTTCTCTCGGATGTAGCCCCATCAGTCACAGTGTCATCAAAGACATGCTGGTTGCAGTTGTCAGATCGAAATGGGACTTGACACCCGAAAGTGCCTTGCAAGGAGTCACATAAATCATCCCAAAGTGCCTTGCAAGGAGTTAGATAAATCATCCCATTGCAAGTTGAACAAGACCTCTTTCCATATCTTTGCACTTACTTCATGGAGGCCGGAACCCTCCCGCAGTATACCGGCGCAGAGCGCGCCAGCCATACATTTAAGTGTACTGTACGAGATGAGCGACTAGCCTGGCAACGTATTCAGGTATCGCATAGTCAGATACGGTATTATAGTGTTCTAGAATTGAGAAGTGTGCCGTCTGCCGCCGGCGAGCTGGTCGTTTCAGCGATGACAGGAGAGAGGGCGCTGTGTGCAGGAGGAGCGCAGTGAACGCGGAGCAGACAGTTGCAGGTGAACCGTCACTGCTAGTTGAATCGGACTCCGAAGGCGCGTAGCAATAAATTGTGTCGCTTTAGCTCCCACACGCTTGTCTAAATGTATTAAAACGGTTATGTTCATGAGCAAAACTAGTTCCCTATAAAATAAGCGGCCGTCGTCAGGGAACGGCAATACAAATACAGGCAATGTAAGATACAGATTGCCGACGAACTGACAAGCAACGGCAAGATATATTTCCTGAACGTATCGGGTGCTTTATTTCTCGAACACTAGCGGGTGGTTCAATGACGAATGTCTAACGTATTTCTATGATCATGTAAATTTTTAATATTGGATGCACCGGTTTATGCGAGCTAGACTGAAGTCTTCCATCGACGCTCGCACGTACCGAAAACGCAGTGAATGGTGTTTTAGGCTAGGCTAGCGTACTTTTTGCGCCACATGTAAATAGAGGTATGCGAAGATTGCTTGAATTCAGAAATTATGCCAGCGCTTACTGATGACTTTATTTAAATGTGGGCGAATACATATGAACTGGCAGTCCTACTCAAAACGAAATGAATGAATGAGAGCACATAGCAATGAACGAAGCCACATAATGGACGACGTGAAAAAAAAAACACGACTTAGTGCAAGAATATGGTACAAACGTATAAAACTGTACAGAACTATATGAGAATATTATGAACTGTTCTAGGCCGTGAATAAATTAGGCTGCTAAATTTGAAAACACAAGAGAAAGGCAGAATGATTAAAATCCTCAAGCACGATTACTTGCACCTCCTCAGATTTAGGTGCTTTACCTGCTCTGCTTTAGAGGTCTGCTCTTGGTTTAGCGACTTGGCATAAAAACGCAATCGCATGAGGACGTAGAACTTCACTATTTTAAGTGTCATTTCTTTGTCATGAGTATAGGGCAACCAAACTTGAAAACCTCTGCGCCTTGCAAAAACAAAGCAAATTCACGCATGCTATTTGCGTTAATCTTTCTTGAACTAAAAAAACAACCGTGAAAGACTGTTCCAGCGTGTGCACGAGCTTTGCAAGCTCCGAGGACGGATAAAGAAGATCTCCGTGGTGGAAGTTTGAGATAAATTGATTTTCTTATTTTTGTGCCGCGCACGATTTACTTGAAATAAGATAAGCGGAGCAAGTACTGCATTTTGACTTCTTCATGAACTTTCTAGCGACATATTCTGCAATATAAGCTATGAGACGGCTAGAACTGTGCCTATGTGACGTATCTGTGGTCATCTGAAGGAAGGGAATTCAAAGTAGCTTCGACGTCCTCGAGCCTTCTCTCGTCAACCAAACGGTCAATCTCACCAATAGGATTTGAAAGAAGCTGAGTAGGTCTCTCGCTTGTACGGCTAATTCCAAGTAAGGCATTTACAATTTCAGCATTACAATTTCTTGTCCTTGGGGGCTTCAGTAAGTTGTAAAATGCCAGGGCATTAACTGTCACTAAAAATTGAGCCGGCGTGGGATGATCGTTGCAGCCAATAAATTGTTTCACGATGCTAAAGAGGTTTTCTAGTTTGTCTTGGCTTAGTCTCGATGTGATAATGTATGTAAAACCGCATTTTGCCGATAAGTAGTCAACGAGGTCGACTGTGGACTGCAAAGTTACCCGAAGGCCTTCCGCGGTGCTGTTCTTAGGAAACCATGCTTTGAGTGTATTTCGAGAAGGGAAGGGTTCGAATAGGGAAGGCAGCAGAAAGAGCGCGCAATGAGCAAGAAGAAAGAACGAAAGGAAGTTAAAGAGCATTCAGTAAAAGAAGGGAGACGGACGGAACTGTTACTGTGCTCTCTGCAAACATGTGTTTTCCTGCTTGCCCAATCATCTCTGTTCGCTCAACAACGCGCCATAGTACAACAGCCAGAGAAGCAACGCGATGCAACAAAATTCACGCAGGAAACGAGCCGCACAAGCAGACGCCCCAAGCGTTTCCTCTGCGGCGCGCGCGCTTGTGATGCGCTCCTACGGCTGACAGCGCCACCTACGCTTTTCATCGCTCCGGCGACCACGTCGCTCCCATTGCCGCGCGCCGAAGACGGCACACTTCCCAATTCTAGAACACTATAACGGTATTAGGCGCGAGCTCCACCACTGGAGCGAACGGCGCTAGCGTCGACGTAGAGGAGCAAGTGGGATCACGTGACTCCTCTTGCGGCTGCTGCAGCAGACGCTCGATTGAATTTGTGCGTTTTAGACGCTAACGGTCGCGTTTTTTCCCTGTAATTTTGCTTGGTAATTAGTGCCAGCATTGTACTGTTGATCTTGCATTGTTGCTGGGGTTGCAGAAGTTTATTTAAGCTGTTGCCACGGTCCGTTATTGCTCTGTATCCGGACGTACGCGACGGAACCTGCCGCAATAAGCTCCCATTGCTACCTGAAAAACCCAAAAGCTCACGGAATCTTCTCCATTCAAGATTTTAATGGGCAAAGAAGCGAGTGGTCATTCTCATGTGTGCAGCAGACATTTCAGCGAGCATAATTTTGTCCGTGGAGTTAGCCCTAAACAGTTCGGTGAATACTGTCAAAAGTAACCGCGCGCGCGTTTTAATTTGTGCTTATTATTTGCGAAGCTAACGACGACGTATTGCCGGCCAAATTACAAAATATGCTGCTTTCACGGAGCTGTACGCTCCCAGAACAAGGAAAGATCGTGCGAAAGACAGAAGGTCTCATTCTTCTGAACAAAAGGGGTTGACACGTAGTTTCACTGATGTGAACTAAAGATGCTGCAGCCTCGGGCAGCGGTATGCATGATGAGTAGTCTCAGGCAGCATCTGTAGTGCTGATGTATTATTAAAAGTCAGAGTCCATGAATAAATGGGAAATAGAGCGTTACATGTTGCGATATGAGGAGGTATGCGTCATCAAAGCTACTCTGGGCGGGGAAAACGAATTTACGCGTCCAAATCATGATTGCGAATAACCGGTAGTCAGTACGCAAGAATTCGCTCGTGGGAAGCACTTTTGGCCTACTTGCTATAAATTTAAACCCCGTATTCCCCACACTCTAACTTGTCTCTTCTACTATTTACAATGGAGCAGTTGAACAGAACCGCTTCCGCCGGTGATATTTGAAGGCGGTCAGCATCGGTCAGATGCCTGGCAGCTCTGCTTCCTCTAGCAAAGAATCCTTATAATTGAGATTCATTGGTACCTTGCTACTGACTGGTTATGTGAAGGTTCCGTTCTTTCTTTAATGGCCACAGCAACGCTGGCCGGGTCCGCGACCTCGTCCAAGTAAACTTATAGGCTGGGCCCACGCTTCGGCAGCTAGCTGGCTCGATGAAGTGCTGTCTTGCTTAATGAATGAGCGTAATACCTGCAATTAGGCCTAAACAATCCCACACTGAAATGAAAATCAATAAATATGTGAATGCAGCATTAGAGTGCAGCTAAAACAGAGACATTAGTCTGCCAGCCAAGATCCGTATAACTCGTGCTATGGTCTTTCCAGTTGTGATGTATGGATGCGAGAGTTGGACTGTGAAGAAGGCTGACCGCCGAAGAATTGACGCGTTTGAATTGTGGTGCTGGCTCTTGAGAGTTCCTTGGACTGCCAGAAGACCAAATCAGTCGATATTGTCGACCATAAACCCTGAATGCTCATTGGAGGGTCAAATTCTAAAGTTAAAGCTCAGCTACTTTGGTCATCTGATGAGAAGAGAGCAGTCGCTGGTTGGTTGGTTGGTTGGTTGGTTGGTTGGTTCACAGGAAGGGAAAGGAGCAGTATTTGTCACACTTGCTCTGTGGACACCTGAACCACGCCGTAAGGGAAAGGAGGAATGTGGGAGTGAAAGTGGAAAGAGAGAAAGGGGAGCCGTATTGGAGGGGTACGGAGTAATTTCGACCACCTGGGGATCTTTAACGTGCGCTGACATCGCACAGAAAGATTTGATGTTGGGAAAGGTTGGGGGTCACCGGAGAAGGGGTAGGCAGCGAACGCGATGGTTAGATGGCATCCTCGAGGCACTGCAGATGAAGTTATGTGATGTTAGGAAGATAGTGAGAGACCGGAAAGCGTGGCGTGATATGGTCCATAGGGTAACGAAGAGTTGGGCACGGCTGAACTGAACTGCATATGAAACGATCAAACTCAAGCAGTTCAACGCGCGTTATTCCACTCAGTACGTCACGCGGGGCTGCCGAACGTTTTAATAAACATTAGACATTAACATCAGCGCCTAAAGTGACAAACAATTATTCTTCGGACCTGAATTGCATTAATGATGGCTGTCTGTCATAAACTGGCATTTTGATTTTACGCTTTCAAACACTCCGCTATGAACGTAGTAGCTCAAGATATGATCTGCAACTGACTAAAGACACTCCCTAAATGGTAATAAAAGCGAATAAGACTCATAGGCTTCCCTAAGGCACGCACAGCTATTAGCTACAAGACT
This sequence comes from Amblyomma maculatum, assembly GCA_023969395.1. Lineage (NCBI taxonomy): Eukaryota > Metazoa > Arthropoda > Arachnida > Ixodida > Ixodidae > Amblyomma > Amblyomma maculatum. The sequence goes on along the minus strand of JAJIZL010031832.1, from coordinate 42,622 downwards.
GAGATAGTGCAGATACACAGTACTCAATTTGCTTAGGCAAATTACGGGTCCAAAATCATTAGCATAGTTTTTGCTTCGTGGTAACCTGAGAAACTGGCAGAGTGGCGGGTTTTGATAGAGGAAAAGCGCAGAGGCGTTCGTGCGCGATGTGATGAGAGTTCATGCTAAAGATCCCCAGGTGGACGAAAGTACACCGAAGGCTGCCGCTACGGCACATCTTTCTTTCCTTCCGCTTTCACTTCCATCGTCCTCACTTCCCTTCGGCGCTATTCTGGTGTGCACACATAATGGGACACAATAAAAACTAGTAGGACGCTAAGGCGTCACATATAAGAATGGCACGCGATAGCGTTATCGGACCACGCTCGCATTGAGTTTTCATCGTTTCTAATGCACTTAAGCCGCACACCAGCCTGCTACGCATGTCTCAAAACTGTCATTTGCCCATAGTAAGAGTTTGTTGTGACATGTAATCGTGTTTCTGTCGCTGTTTACGTCTGACATAGGCTTCATGGGTACGCAGTTCGACATCCTCACTTTGTCTTCGGTGTTTAGCTCACATCTCTGCCATGCAGCACTCGATATGTTCGTCCCGCTTCTGCAGCGCATACCGTCCGCCTCCCTCGCTCAGCACATAGCCTCTTCAGCCTGATTTTGTCGCCGGGCATCCGCCTCCCTCACGGTTCTGAGCGTATTCAGCCGGCTTCTGGCGGACAGCGCCCGATTCCCAAGTTCGGCATTCATCTTTGCCGCCGCCCGAATCTCCCCGTAATCCGCGTCTCGGGCACGCGTCTGTCACATTGCCTCCGCCTCTCGCGCCCGCATCTAGGCATTTTCGCGCCTCATAACCCTCATCACCCAGGATCGACTAGCCTTCGTCTACGGCTTCTCGGCTTCAGATTTACTTGCAAGACACTGTCGCAGGGGATCAGACGTACATATCCACCATCAGCGCTCGCAGAATGATCCCGAGCAAGAGCAAGGAGATACGCCTAGCGCACTTGTAGAAGACGGAGACGACTCATACGACCGTCCGGCACTTTTAATCGGCAGCATATCTATCACACATGTAATAACAGAAGCGCGTCAGCTCAGCGTCTATCAAACTTTGTATAGCCGGCATTCAGCGCAGACGCTTCACCGGCCGGTTTTAAAGCTACTCAATAAGCTAAATGTACCGACATGAGAAGATAGCCGGCCGCCTCATCTCCGGCGCTTTCCTCTGGCGTTCGAACCTCCCATCGACTGAGAGCGTGTCACGTGTTTCTGGGCGTATTTTTCTTGCTTGTTGTGTTGTGGCGTCCTTTCCCGTGGCACCAAAAGACGCGCATGCGGCGCGTATCATCATATGCGTTGCTATGGCTCCCGCCTCTTCCGCGCTATTTTAGAGCGCAGCTCTTTGGCGACCGTTCCGAGGGTTTCGCGTCAGCGTCGGCCGCGTCGGCCTTGTAACCAGTACCACCCCCCTTTCATCCCACATTTCGAGCAGGCGCTTTGGCAACCGGAGCCTCGGAGGAAGAGGGGGGGGGGTTCACTCAGCGGCGAACGATGGGGGCGGGAGCGCGCACAGCAACCGGAGCACACGAATAAAGGAAGGGGGGGTCGCCGGAGGCAGCGTAAGCGGCGACTGACTAATGCCGGAGTTGCCCCCCCCCTTTTTCTTCTTGGCAGCGAGGGTGCTCTCCGGTTGCCGAAACGTCGGCTCGCTATCAGCGGATCACGGTGCGTGCATCCCGTTCTCACTCGCTAGCAGCGTCAGTTGCATCAGTCAGTCGCTGCTATCTGTTCGTCGCGCAACGTTCCTATGTGCCCACGCACTGCTTCCCGCAACTTCCCGATAACTGAATTGCTCTCTTCATTTTTCGGCCACAAAGCTTCATTCATGACAGCCAAGAACTGTTAGTGGAGTGTTTCTTGGAGGAATACACGTGAAAAACTAAACAAAGTTGTCTGTAATTGTACATACCTGCCTTGGTCGAAATCTTTGCTTCAAACGAATGAGTGAAAACGTTGATGAGCTGCGCTCTAATTTCGCATTAGGAAGTAACCTAATCGTGGGTAATTCTTTTTAGAAAAGTCTGTAGCTCGAAATGCAGTTTTGTTGCGCTTTCGGGTGGAGTACCCGCGAGCATGATGGCAAGCGGTTGTCTACATTTCCGCCCGCGAATAGAGGCGCAGCGCGGAGGAAGGTTTCGCGGCACCGAATCGGTGCGCAGACTTCAACTCAACATGGCCTCACCGGTGTGGTGCAGTGGTAAGACGTCCGATTACTATGCCAGAGTTCCCGGGTTCGAACCCGACCACGGCGGCTGCGTTTCGATGGAAGCGAAACGAAGTGGCATCCGTGTTCTGTGCGATGTGTTGTTGTTATTGTGGCTGTAGGAAGAAGGAAAAGAAAATGCACGGGCCTGCTACTGGCTCTGTAGCTGAGCCACCTCCTCTGCCTTGTGCAGACAGAACACCTAATTTATTTATAGAAAGGGAGAGGCGCGGTAACTGTCTCACTTGTTTTCTGTGGACACCGCAACCGCGCCGTAAAGGAAGGGAGAAAGTGGAAAGAGAGAAAGAGGAGCCGTAGTGGAGGGCTACGGAATAATTTCGACCACCTATGGATCTTTAACGTGCGCTGACATCGCAAAACACACGGACGCCTCTTCGTTTCGCCTCCATCGAAACGTAGCCGCCGAGGTCGGGTTCGAACCCGGGCACTCCGGCACAGTAGTCGGGCGTCTTACCACTGCACCATGCCGGCGGGGCGCAAACAGAACAGAACAGAAAATAGAGAAGAAAGAAAAGGAACAGGGAAAGAAAGACACGCGCCGCAACAACAGCCGTCGTCCATCACCGAAGTACCCCGCCGGGGTGGCGCAGTGGTTACGACGATCGACTACTGTTCCCAAGGACGCGGGGTCGAATCCCGGCCTCGGCGGCAGCTTTTCGGTGGAGGCGAAAAGCAAGGCGTGTGTGCTGTGCGATGTCAGTGCACGTTAAAGAACCCCAGGTGGTCGAAATTTCCGGAGTCCTCCACTACGGCGTCTCTCATAGCCTGAGTTGCTTTGGGACGTTAAACCTCACAAACCAACCATCACCGAAGAGGTGGCGGGTGCAATGACTGCCTTCAACAGGCGTTTCACCCGCCACCGCTTCGGTGGTGGACGACGGCTGCTGTTGCGGCGCGTGTCTTTCCTTCCCTCTTCCTTTTCTTTATTCTCTATTTTCTCTTCTGTCTGCACGAGGCAGAGGAGGTGGCTCAGCTACAGAACCAGTAGCAGGCCCGTGCATTTTCTTTTCCTTCTTCGCAAAGCCACAACAACACAACGTCACACAGCACACGGACGCCACTTCGTTTCGCTTCCATCGAAACGCCCTACAACAGGCGGCGATTTGGTACTGTACTTCCTTGACGAGGCTGGGACAGGTAGGTTCCCCACCGCTTGCGGCGGGGGCTAGCTTGCCACAGAATTTTTATCTGTTGTAGGCCGTAATTGCCCCCGCCACCGTTTCGGTGGTGGACGACGGCTGTGGTTGCGGCACGCGTCTTTCTCTTTCTCTTCCTTTTCTGTCTTCCCTATTTTCTCTTCTGTCTGCGTCAGCGCACGTTAAAGATCCCCAGGTGGTCGAAATTACCCTCCACTACGGCTCCCCTTTCTCTCTATCCACTTTCACTCCCACCTTCCTCCCTTCCCTTACGGCGCGGTTCAGGTGTCCACAGAGCAAGTGTGACAGATACTGCGCCTTTCCCTTCCTGTGAACCAACCAACCAATCTTCTGTCTGCACGAGGCAGCTGAGCTGGCTCAGCTACAGAGCCAGTAGCAGGCCCCTGCATTTTCGTTTCTTTCTTCCTACAGCCACAACAACAACAACCTACAAAAGGCGAAGATTAGAATGAATTGACGAGAGTAGGAGCACACGCCTTGGAGGCGGCGCAGGTGTTTGATATCTGCTTGGAAAACGCAGCGACTGCACAAAGTTTGGCCGTGTCTGAAGGAAGCCATTCATAGAGCCAACATGTTCTAAACTAGGCAGTTGACAGGAGGCAAAACATTTTTTAAAACTTGAGCTGCAAGCCGGCCTCAAATTGACAGATCAGGACGTGCTTCAGGTGGTAGAGATGAGTATCGAAGTCAGGAGAAAATACGAATAACCTTGTCACGTATCAATATCATTAGGATAGCAGAGGCAGGTTTTCCATTTCAGTCCACGCACAATGACGCCCATATTCTCTCAAATGTCGTAGGAGCATTGGAAAGTCCGAAAGGCATAATAATATATTTGTACAAGCCGTACGGTGTAACAAAGGCAGTTTTACAGCAGTCGGCCACTTCCATCGGTATCAGCCAGCACCCGGAACATAAATCTAGAGCGGCAAAGAGTTCAGCACATTGTCAAACAGTCCAGTGCCATATCGATCCGTGGAAGATGATAGTCGCCTTTCTTTTCAATCTTATTATGCTGGCGGTAACCCATACAGAAGATGATGAAGCCATCTTTCTTTCTAACAAGCGCAGCAACAACTGGCGAAACGCAAGCACTGTTTGAGGCTTGAATGACGCCATTCTACGGCATGTGGTCTACTTGCTCTTCAATAACCTTGCGCTCAATTGCAGGCATACGATACGGCCGCTAGAGCAGAGTTCGTGGGCACCGGTTTCGATCTTATAATGAACAGTTGCACTTTGGATCAGGGAAGTTTGATTGCAGTCGAAGGAGGAATTTAGCTGTTGAAGCAGGGTATGAAGCTGCGTTCACTGTGCAATAAGAAGATTGGCGTCGATGGAGTGGTGTAACAGTTATGTGGAAGAGCGAGTGCGTACAGAAAGTGGAGGGCTGAGCGCCGTCTTGGCGAGGTGCGGCGCTTCGTAACCGATGTGATAGGTTGTAGGCTTCCGAGACATTCACCGTGGCGCAACGCAGTGAGATAGGAAACGATTTAAAGACCCAGAGTGCAGAGAAACGACCAGAAATGGTGATTGCAGCATAGGGCAACGGAAGGCACTTTCGGTGAAGAAATGTATGTTGTCGTGACGCTGGGGCTAAGTCGACCCGGCCTTCACTTGGTAGCGTGCAGAGACTCCGGGTTCATGAAGGATTGAATCTTCGAAGTTGGTAAAATATATACAAGCAGGTTTAATGGCACTTTGAGAAAACTTATTTACATGATTATTTACATGAAAAAGAAGGCTATATTAACAAAATGGCAAGCGTAAAGAGTTCATAGCGAGAAGCGTCTGGATGAGCCCTTTACCTAGGGCTCAGAGCGTCTTTTCGTGCTCTGCAATGTCCTTAAAACCCCCTATGTCCAGCCCCTCTCTGAAGATGCTGACCAACCAGTTCCAGGGCACGCCCCTCAGATATCGGCATCCAATCGAACACATCACTGCACTGATGGTCTGATGCACTGACTGGTCCGGCATTGTTTCGTTGGGCGTGGTCACTTGTTGGCGGGAAGAGCTTGGGAACGGCGAGGAGGTACATTTCTATTCTTCAGCAAAGATTCGATATGCCGGTTCCGGTATGTGGATTTCCTTCTCAGAAACCCAAGTGCACGTGCGCACCGCATACTGCTCCCAGCATTGTCCCTTTCCACCAATTGCAAATCTTTCCTGCATTCCCGGGAAATCTTCTAATGGCCGTAATCACCTTGCTCCTTTCTTGTCCTGTACGTCAGCGGACGTGTCACTCTATCGTCTCCTTTGGACAGTAGGCATTCCTCAGTGGACAATAGCGCTTCTCGACGGGAAGGGTGAACAATTGAACGAAAGCACTTCCGGCTATTTCCCGCAGGGGGACATTTCTTTGTATTTTTCTAGACGTTGCCTTGACAGGGCCAATTTGGCATTTGCAGGGTCTCCACAAAGCAAAACAGGCTTACACAAAAGGATTCATGGAAACAGGCTCACTTAGCGCCCTTGCACCAGCAGCACATATCCATGCCCACAGGCGAACAATAGAGTGCGCCAGTGCGAACGATGCAAGGTCATAACAATGTGCTAGCGGGAAGAGGACCGTTCAATCGCAGCGTCACAAGCGATATTTGCAAGCAGAGAAGAAGAGGGAAGAATTTCGATGTCTTCGGCAACGAGCGTTAGCGCTCAGACTAGAAGAGCGTAACCTAGTGCGGGCCCGGTCACCGCTGAAAAGCCAACTTCAGCGCGAGCGCAATCGATTATAGCGGCGTGACAGGACAGGAGATCCCAGCCTAAGATAACAGCCTGTGAACAACTTGGCAGCAGGACGAACTCAATTGCACACAAAGGCAGTTCTGGTTTACAACTCGAGTCATGAAGGCTGTAAAGGCTTGGTTCTGCTGAGCGCTCGCCGTTCGCAACCGAAGTCCTGCAATTGGTATCTTGAATTTTTTATGCAGCTACAAAAGTTTGCGTCCATTACAGACATCGCTGCACTAATGTCATTTTGAGTCATAACAGAAACGCCCTCGGTGAAATCTTCAATGAGGTTAGCCTACGATAGACGAGAACTTGTACAGTTCGACGAAGTCGCAGTTCTCGCCTCAGGAACTGCGGCCTCTTGATTTTCTCGCGTGAAGCGTTTGGTCGATGTCGAGTCGGAGAAATTGAGTATCGTCGCGGCGGCGGTGAATGGCGGTCGGAGATGGCCGAGCGTTTTTGTTTTTTGAGAACTTACGGCTTGGTGGACGCTCAGTAGGCGCGGATAACTGAGGTGTCAAAGACCACTACTCAGAACCTTGCTTATGTGGTGCTGACAGTGGGAGATGGTTACGGCAATAGCGGGCAATATGCCCAGCCAGCCCGCAAGTGTAAAAATGTGCCGGTTATCTGTTGTTCACCAGGAACTGCGGTGTCTTGGAGCCGATCAAAAATGGGGTGTTTGCACTTGCAAAGATACTGACGACAGAGTGTAAGTTGGCGTCGTCATGCAACGATGTCGGCATGGACAACTCAAAGCACCGGTGATAGGCCTTGGGATGACATCGTCCATAGGAGCGACGAGATTTCTTGGATTGGCTTCGGGGAAAGTCACCGGAGCAGCAGCGACAACTGATGGCGGGCGGGCAGGTGGAAGCGAATCATCAAGCTGCTCCTGAATAGCCCCCTCCCGCCCCCCCCCCAATCTAATGGCCAAATGGCATGGCTGCTATTCAGGGCTAGGAAGAAGGGAAAGCTGATGCGCCACCTCTCCGCGAATAAATGCTTTAATGTGCTTCAGCAATGATTGGTTGCCGGCTGTAGCAGTCAGTCTCAAGCAATTCAACCTGTGCTTGAGGCTGGCGCGTCAGTACTTTCTGCTGGCGCAGTCGTTGAAACTATGGTAGAGCGTGACGACTTTGGTAACGGTGCGCACGTCACGCGCTGGCAACGTTTGGAAGGCGTCACCATGTTGGCGTTCATACGTTTGGACAAGTTGAAGGCCTCGCCTTCAAAAAACGGGTTCGCGAGCCATGGTCTCGCCCGACGAGTGACAAATCCAGTCTCTTAAAAACACCAGTTTATTCCGGATAAACAAAAAAAAGCAAAACAAAGAAACATAAGGCGCTACTACGCTGAGAACAGGCTGTTCATGCGCGCGACCATAGAACACCAACAGAAAGCGGGAAGAATGTCAGGGCCTTACCGCGGCGAAACAAAACAATGCGGAGCGAATAAAACGAGCAATGGGGCCAAAGCGCTAACGGCGACACAAGAAGGATTGCTTCTCGCGGTACAGAAACTCACAGGAATACGCCTAGGCTGTCATGCAGGCACTGCTTCCAACTTCGCGTCGGCGATCTTCTTTCAGTCGTCCGTGCGCACCCTGCTGGCCCATGACGCTCGCCGGCTGCCCCGCGCCGGCTTCTCCGCCGGGCAAAAAAGGCCCCGCGCCTTCCTTCCGACGCGCTTATCTACCGTCGTCTTTCGCCGCTAACATCACGCCCCCCAAGATTATCTGCTTGCTCATGCGCACTCGCGCTGCCCGTGCAAACACAATACAAATAGAAAGACACGCGCGCGGTTTAAAACACTTAAAGGGGCTGCGGAGCCCCACAAAGTCGACGACTTCTTCGATATAGCTTGTGAAGCTTTCACCGCCCTGTTGTGGCCATTCACTCACGCGCTGCTCGGCGCGCGCATTATCCTGACAGCCGGGTGAGCAAAGACTTCTGCGAGCATTGTTTTAAATGCGGCCCACGAACGGAGTGTTTTTAATGGTTGCGGTATCACAAGTTGGCCCCGCCGGTGAGGTAAAATATTACATTATTTAGTTTCGTTTCGTCGTTCTATTAACTTCAGAGGCTCAACCGTTCGTAAGCGGTGAACAAATTGTCAACATCGTGCTCATCGGTCCCGCTGAAAATACCCAGATCC
>JAJIZL010031832.1:20818-34197 GCA_023969395.1 Amblyomma maculatum | reverse complement strand
TGCGGTATCACAAGTTGGCCCCGCCGGTGAGGTAAAATATTACATTTTTTAGTTTCGTTTCGTCTTTCTATTAACTGCAGAGGCTCAACCGTTCGTAAGCGGTGAGCCAATTGTCAACATCGTGCTCATCGGTCCCGCTGAAAATACCCAGATTTCATTGGAGAATGGAGGCGGCGCAGATGACACTTCGACCCGCTTGCTTGACTTGATGTTAGACGTCGTCTGGCACTGCAGGTGTAGAAAGTGTGGGGTTACGGATAGTTCCAGGATTGACATTTCGACCCAACACCTCCAAAAAATGTTGGATGGGGGTTTATTAAAGGTACTGAGACTCGACCTAGACGCATGGCAGGAACAGTCCGGGTACAGGCATGCAAGCTTCATTTTGCAGATGAATTCGGGTCTCCCATGCATCTCGGTCCCAGCACGGTTTCACCATGCTCATTCGACGGCGTTTAGCCAAACGAGCTGTGTAAGCTACTACTTGAAAAAAAAATTGACTGTGGCTTAGCTTGGTTAAGCCTGGTAATTGCGAAGCAATACGTGGGTTCTGCTATTGTACCGCTTGTGGTGATGCTCTGGTTATGCTTATGCTAAAATGGCTATAGTGATACTATTGGCTGTGCTATGTTTCTACTATGTTTGGCATGGGTAAACACGCACAGACAAGAGTGACGACACACACGTGTTACTCGTTTTCATCTTTTATTCAAACCTATAAATACGCTTCGGTGATCTGTGAAGAAATGACTCTTGGTCTGCACATCACTTATCACATACTCGTCAGAAGGTCTGTACATGATTAAGTCAACTGCTTCCCCGCTGAGTTGTTGACACTGGTTGCAGTTGGCATAGTTCAAAGGAATATCTGGAGTCGAGGGCTTCGATGAACAATGGGTCTCTTCTGGGATCTTTATTGAAGTCTCCTGTGCAGATGAGCATTCTTCTGTCGGTGCGTTCAGGTAAACCATTAACCAAGATGTTGACGGCATTGTCGTTTCCTGCGTGAGGCGAAATATATTTTGTCTGTATGCCACAATTGGTCACACACCGAACATGCATAGCCAAACGGACTGTTAGTAAAGCGTCTATTGAATTCACGTGTTGCCCCTTCAAACTCCTTCACTCTCCTTGCATGTTCTTCACGGCGCTGTGCCACAACACTTTCATCGGTTTGAGTCCGGGTAGCTTGGGTGAGAGATTTCTCTCGTGTTTTCTTCAAACGTTCCTCTCGTTGCTCGGGTGTTTCTTCGGCATGCCGTTTTGTTCGCTTTTCATTCGGCCTCTCTCGATACGCTCGTTCCTTCTCGAGTCGCTGCTGCCGCCGTCCCGGAGTTTCTTGGGCACGTCGCTCCCGTTTGGCTGCGTTCCGGCGTTCCGAACTAATACTGCTGGAACGAGATGCACATTCCACACTATGATGGCCCGCCGGGGTGGCGCAGTGGTTACGGCGCTCGACTACTGTTCCTAAGGACGCGGGATCGAATCCCGGCCTCGGCGGCCGCTTTTCGATGGAGGCGAAAAGCAAGGCGCCCGTGTGCTGTGCGATGTCAGTGCACGTTAAAGAACCCCAGGTGGTCGAAATTTCCGGAGTCCTCCACTACGGCGTCTCTCATAGCCTGAGTTGCTTTGGGACGTTAAACCCCACAAACCAACCAACCAACATTCCACACTGTCGGCCAAACTTATAACTTCCTCACTTGCTTCTGCCGTTGATTCTGCTGCCGAAGAAGCTGAGCGTTTTTTTTTTTTCGCCTGGCTGAATCTTGAGCTCGTCGCTTGGAAAGCCGTTCTTCTCGTTCTTCTTCTGTCTCCACCACGCAGAAAGAGGACGGGGTCCCCGCTCTTTCTGCGTGGTGGCGAGGGTGCTCTCCGGTTGCCAAAACGCCGGCTCGCTATAAGCGGATCATGGTGCGTGCATCCCGTTCTCACTCGCTAGCGGCGTCAACGGCATCAGTTAGTCGCTGCTATCTGCTCGTCGCGCAACGTTCCTATGGGCCAACGCCCTGCTTCCCACATCTTCCCGATAACTCAATTGCCCTCTTCATTTCTCCGGCTACAAAGCTTCTTTCATGACAGCCAAGAACTGTTAGTGGAGTGTTTCTTGGAGGAATACACGAGAAAAATAAACAAAGTCGTCCATAATTGTACATACGTGTCTTGCTCGAAATCTTTGCCTCAATCTATCGAAAAGATGAAACAGCTGATGAGCTGCGCTCAAATTTCGCATTAGGAAGTAACTTAGTCATGGGTAATTTGTTTTTAAAGTATTTAGCTTGAAATGCACTTTTGTTGCGCTCTCGTGTGTAGTACCCGCGAGCATGATGACAAGCGGTTGTTTAGATTTCCGCCCGCGAATAGAGGTGCCGCGCGGTGGAACGTATCGCGGCACCAAATCGGTGGGCGGACTTCTCAACATCGCCCCGCCGGGGTGGTGCGGTGGTAAGACGCCCGACTACTTGTGCCGGAGTTCCCGGGTTCGAAGCCGACCACGGCGGCTGCGTTTCCATGGAGGCGAAACGAAGTAGCGTCCGTGTGCTGTGCGATGTCAGCGCACGGAAAGATCCCCAGGTTGTCGAAATTACTCCGTAGCCCTTCACTACGGCTCCCTTTTCTCTCTTTCCACCTTCATCCTTCCCTCTCGGCGCGGTTCAGGTGTCCACAGAACGTGTGACAAATACTGCGCCTTTCCCTTCCTGTGAAGCAATTATGTTATTAACTCCACAATGGGAGGAGGTGAAGGGTGGCTGGTCCCGGCCCTGATGGGGCTGGGATAGGTAGGTCAACGCCGCTTGCGGTGTGGTCTAGCCGTCCACCGAATTTTTATCTGTCGTAGGCCGTCGTTGCGCCCGCCTCCGCATAGGTGGTGGACGAAGGCTGTTGCGGCGCGCATCTCTCACTCCCTCTTCTTTTTCTTTCTTCTCTACTTTCCCTCTTCTGTCTGCACGCTCTCTTTTCACTTTCACTCCCATCTTCCTCCCTTCCCTTACGGCGCGGTTGTGGTGTCCACAGAAAAACAAGTGAGACAGTTACGGCGCCTTTCCTTTCCTATAAAAACATAAATCAGTAGAGCCCCGCCGAGGTGGTGCAGTGGTAAGACGCCCGGCTACTGTGCCGGAGCACTCGGGTTCGAACCCGACCTCGGTGGCTGCGTTTCGATGGAGGCGAAACGAAGAGGCGTCCGTGTGCTGTGCGATGTCAGCGCACGTTAAACATCCCCAGGTGGTCGAAATTACTCCGTAGCCCTCCGCTACGGCTCCTCTTTCTCTCTTTCCACTTTCACTCCCAACTTCCTCCCTATCTTACGGCGCGGTTGCGGTGTCCACAGTAAACAAGTGAGACAGTTACCGCACCCCCCCCCCCCCAATTTTCCTTCATATAAATAAATAAATGAAATGCAGCGTAGGTGGCTCAGCTACAGAGCCAGTAGCAGGCCCGTGCGTTTTAACGCGACAGCGTTAAGGGCCCCGTGTCGCAGAAAAGTCGCTGTCGTCGTCGGCGGCCGCCGTCCCGCGTCGTCCGACGTTGGCCGTGAGCGAAAAATCCCAGAAGCATTAATAAATAAAAGCGAGGAGACAAAATCGCCGACATGAGGAATCAAACATGGGCTTCCGGGGTGCGAGACGAGCGCGCTAACCACTCCGCCACGCCAGCTAGATGGTTTATAATGGACAAAGGCGCGTCTATTGATTGCGGTGTTCTCATAAATGTCCCTTAGAAAAGTGTATTGTAGCGTATAATAACAATTATGAGCATGTAAATTACAGAATTACAGAACACGCAGTTAGGCGAGTGGAAAATTACTTTTCCGCTGTACTCCCTCTTCGTTCGGCGTGCACGTAGCGCCAGCATGCGTATGGCGCACGGAATAAGACAGTGCATGGCCTCCGAGATCTTCATCGCGCCGGCTCGGATCGACAATGATATTACCGGCAAAATACGACTGCAACTTGAGGCCCGCGCGTTTCGGCAAAGCGGCTGGCAGTGCGTCTACGTCCCGGAAGGATTAATATATGCAAATGAGTATAGCAAGTTGCTCTATGTAGGAATTCGAAACAGAGCCTCCCTTCTCAGTGCACGCCTTAGCCGCATTGTAAGCGAAGGAACGCTTGTACGCGCGAACTGGAGCCCAAAGGTTCTCTCGCAGAGGCCGCTAGGGAAAGCGGTGACGTCACCGCTAAGGCATGAAGCGTCGAAACATGAGCTCGCTCTTGAGAGACGTGTAATGAAAGTGGTTGCGTCTTCCAGGGCCGGGCGCACTACGGTGACTCTTGTGCGCGCAAACTGTAGACGGTGTGAATGGGGCGCGATAACGCTATCGCGTTCCATTCTTAAAGGCGAAGCTTAAACGTCCTCCAAATTGTTTTTACAGTTTGAAAAAGCGTTTGATAAGGTTCCCCATTGTCATCTTTTGTTAAAGTTATCACGTCTTAACATTCATCCGTGCGTTCTGAGCTGGATTCGAGGATTTTCGGCTAACCGTCAACAGTTCGTGTATGCTAACTCCCATCCTTCCTGCTTAACACCAGTGCTTTCAGGCGTACCGCAAGGTACCGTGCTTGGGCCTCTTCTTTTTTTGATATACATTAGTGACCTGCCTAACAATATTTCTTCTCAAATTCGCCTCTTCGCTGATGACTGCGTCGTTTACCGAGAAATAAGTTCTGCTGACTTTCTCGAGTTACAAAGGTATCTTTCTCGCATACAGGACTGGTGTAACACTCGGCTCATGTCTTTAAACTGTCCACTTGCCCATTCACCGTCGTCGTAACTACATTGCTCCCGATTACAGCATCAACAACATCCAGATCGTAAAAACTGAATCAGTGAAATACCTTGCTGTACATACTTCTTGTGACCTAACATGGATACAGCATGCTAACGAGATAATAAATTCTGCTAACCGCGCTCTAGGTTGTATACGACGTAACCTTTCCATCGCGTCACCCCCTATTACACAACTTGCTTTCCAAATGTTTGTGTGGCCTAAACTAGAGTATGCTAATGCTATTTTCGACCCATACCAAAATAACCACTCCGCCGGGGTGGCGCAGTGGTTACGGCGCTCGACTACTGTTCCCAAGGACGCGAGATCGAATCCCGGCCTCGGCGGTAGCTTTTCGATGAAGGCGAAAAGCAAGGCGCCTGTGTGCTGTGCGATGTCAGTGCACGTTAAAGAACCTCAGGTGGTCACAATTTCCGGAGTCCTCCACTACGGCGTCTCTCATAGCCTTGGTTGATTTGGGACGTTAAACCCCACAAACCAAACAAAACCAAACCAAAATAACCTTACTAATGCTAGAGTCCTGCTAATGCCCTTGAATCAGTTCAGAACAGAGCAACACGATTGATCTTGTCTAATTATTCCTATTATTCGAGTATCTCAGCACTAAAAGCACAATTGCACAATTGCGGAGGGGGTGACGCAGCCTAGGTAGAGGGTCCTGCCGGTTCGTGGGTGCTCTCGGTAGACATTCTGATTGATGGTGGCAGGTGGTAAGCAGCGACCGGAACGTAGCTCCAGCGAGAGGCAGGGCACGAAACAGCAAGGGGATCAAGTCTCACCTCCACCACTTGTGGAAGAAGGCAAGGTCGAGACGTCAAGGCAAGGGATGCCGTGTCTGGCGTTTATTCCGATGAACAACCGAGGCGCGTGTCACCGATGGTGCCACGGGATGATGACGATGGTGTGTACACGTGAAAGAAGACGATTCTTGGAAGGCTCTCAATGTACAGAAGAGTCGAACAGCTGCTGTTACCGAAGCAGGCGTTCGGTAACACTATATTTAAGAGAGTTTTTATTCATGAAGTCTTGGTTTAAAGTTAGCAAATTTTTGCCTTACTTTCTATAACCCCTTTGTGCGTATTCAAGCAAGATTTCAGCCCTCCATATTGAGCAGTTTCTAAATTAAAAGTGCTTCTAGTGTTAATATCCGCTGCAGACTGCAGAGATCATGAAGTGATATTGACTATTTTTGTGGCATCTTTGTAATCTAGCTGACTTTTCAAACGCTATTTTCAATTGTCCGCCGCCTGTCTCGACCATTTCCAACTAATTTCAAGAGATTAAAAATATTTTTGTGTTGAATGTTAGTAATCTTCTATTATAGACGATCATCTTGCCTCGCGCCACATTCATCTTCACATATTCAAAAATACCTCATGAACGTAGTGTAGACGTATAACATCTAATATATTTAATTCCTTCGAGTATATGTAATAGATAGCTAACTCTATCTGCAGTTTATTTATGATGTGTTTTTGACGAGTTTAGGAATGCTATGGACACAAACTTCGTGCGGAAATAACATATGTGCTATGCGCACAGAGCCGCCACGTCTCTTTGGCTGTGCGGCGTACGGTCGGCGCCCGTGTGTGCTTTTTTTTTCTGCTCGATGGGTCTTGTCTGCAGCCTCAGGACTGCTTGGAAGGTCAGTATGGCTTTGTGTTTGCAATTAAGCTTACAGATGGGCCCGTGTGGGTGCTCAGTCCATCGTGGCATGTGTAACATACAGGTGCAGGTAGTTGATTTTATGAGACAGCTTTTTCTGGAAAATAGAGAGAAAGTAATACGAGCGGAGAAGTGGTACGCGATTGCATGGCCGGACCTAAGCGGTGGCCGCGAGCAATTCCATACAGCCTACACACTCGCCACGGATACAATGGGATCTCTTCTAAGTGAGCTGCGCTCTCTACCACCGCGAAAGGCGCGCAATACCTGTCCGACCTAAAATTACTATATAGGGTTTGCCAGAGTTTTGCATTCCTTTTCTTTAGCCGCCAAGCAACCGTGTAGCACCGCGAAGCGAATCCTATGGTCGCTCTGGCTGGATTGCGTCATCCGTCGTGGGTAGGGCGTGTCGCGCTGTGGCGTAATTCCGGCAAGCTTTAAATGCGCTCTGATTCATTTTTACAATATTTCTGCTATCTATCGCCAGATGACGCTGCTCAGAGGACCCTACCCTTTAAAAGCAGACAGAAATCACTTCGCATAGTCGGGTGTTTTCCGTGGCCATGAGAATCTTACGCCTGAGCTCATGAGGCCATAGCTTCCTTCTCTTGCTATTATCCTCACCGCGAGGAATGGAAATGACTTTTTCGCGTCTTCCGCACGGTTCCCGCAGCCGAAAGCACAGCAACCCGGCGCAGCCGCATGTCACGCGTGCGCTTCACAAAGGTACTCGTTGCTTCAGTGACGCAATGGGTGCCGCAGCCTTTAAATGCGCTCTTATAGATTTTTACAATATTTTTACAATATTTGCTTCAGTAACGCAATGGGTTTTAACCCACGTTATGTGTTTATGGAGTAATGTTCTTTATGTGCAAATTCTGTTTATAAATTTGACAATAAAGAAACGCAATGGGTTGACTCGACTTACCTGACCACTGAGCGATTAAAACATCTGCTCGAATCCTGTAACTTTTTTCCCTATTTGTTTTTAAATCGCAACTTTAAATTAAGCTACTAAGATCTCGCCTGGTGTGTGTTTCCCTTTAGGTTGCATTATGGGATGTTTTTAATTCTTAATAGCCGCAAAACCAGCCGTGAAGAGAACCGCGAAGTGACGGCATGACAACGGCAACATTATACAATTACATTCACCGTAATCATTTCCTGCCTTCGGTGAGTGTATGTTACCTTTAGGTTGCGTTCAGAGACACCTTTCGGTAACAATCGCCATTTAACCCGCTCAGAGGCAACCAATGAGGAGAAAGAAGTTGCGGGACCCTACCGTTGAGGAGACGGAATTACGCCGCCACGTGTGCATGTTGCTTCCCGCTTCCTGCTATACAACGTATGGTATTTAAATATTATCCCACATTAGGTCGCTACGAAAAGCTATTTGATAATACTTGCTACGTGCCAACTTCAGTTTTCAGCGAAAGTAGTTTGCTCTGCTTCGTCTTCTACGCTATCATCGCTGACATTTCACGATTCTCGACATTGATCTCGCGTCAGCGTATTGGTAAGAACAGATCAGCTACAAGTTCCCGAGTCTGTTGCTGCTCCTGCTGCTCTGATGATGGCAACCATCTACAAGACGTCACAACGCGAGAGCATCTTCATAGTACTCGCTCTCGGAGCGCTGCTTTACCTCTATCATCGCGACATTCAACCGATGTCGTTCCACCTGCGGAGAGCCGTGACCGATCGACTGGCCTTCAAGGACTCCGAGTGCAGAGGGATGCGTGTAATCAGAACGTGTGCTAGAGAGGAACTTGTCAAGGTGCTGTTCGTCGTCGACACAATCCTGGGAAGCAGGTCCAACCGCCGATTCGCGCGAAACGCATACGCCAAGCGCACATTTGCCAAGCCTATTCAATGGCTTACCGTGTTTCGCATGTTGGGAAACGTCACCGACAACAATGGCAAGCTGGCATCCAAGGCTCACTCCGAATGCAGAGCTTTCGGAGACATTGTCATCCACAGGAATCGCAGTAGCGATGAAATATTGGAGCTGCAAAATGACACAAGCACTTCTAGTTACCTCCAATTCTTGCTATGGATCCTGGAAAACTGTCCTCGCGTCGACCTGGTGGTCTTCATGCAGGATAACGTGATACCAAATCCATTTTATTTGCCTACCTACAGGGCCATGCACATGGACCATAGGCCAGAGGTGATCCACTGCCACAGCTCGAGTGGCTTACCGACTTCTGTCTGTTACGCGACGTCTGTGGTGATGGCAAAGCAGCCGGGGCTCGGACCTTTCGCGAGCAAGGTGAGAGTGATTGAGGGTGAGTTCTTTCTAGGCGGTCTTGAAGCCACAGACATGGGAAGTTACTTGGCCGTCAATGAAACTATGACCACACTATACACATCTGGCGCGGTGGTCTTCTACACGTTCCCGAAAGGTTTGAATGTGCCTATGACCTCACTCTGGAAAGAGGTGATGCGCGCTCCTGAGAACAGCCCCGACTTCCTGAGGATTTGAAAAAAAAAAATCTGCATTTCTTTCCCAGGCTGAGAACTGCCGAAGAAACCAAATATAAACAGCTTTTTTTGTTTTCAAAGTTGTGTGTAGCTTATAATCTAGGCGTTTCACGCAGTGTCTTTCCTTTTTTCCCCGTCTGCATCAATCTGTCAGACTTGGTATTGGTTCCTTTTTGTTCGTATCCTCGAATATTGGATTAAAAATAATCGCTTTTCTTGACTGACTTGACCCTTTATTTCTCGGAGGCTTTTGTACGGAAGCTATAAGTAATCCGAACCAACACAACAAACACAAAGGTAAGATAAATTACCCATGAAGCAGCAAGGTATATGACCATTTATTCACTCGCTGGTACCAAGAGTTTAAATAGTAAAATTTATATGGTTAATATTAGTGCATTTCTTAGACTGTTTTTCATTATCACCTGTGATCCGCACTTTAGGCGCACGTTTCAGTGAACTGCTTCTGAAGCCCCTTGCTCTGTGTTCAGCACAATTTTCATATCCTGTACTGCGTGTGTCCTGAGACAGCTGTTCGTGTTCACAAGAGAACAGTTCATCTTCTGTCATTCACATTCGCAATTTGCCCCAAAGGGTTAAGGCAAGTTTCGCTCTACGATGGTGTCATATATGCCTTCTTGTAGTTTAGCAGGGTTAGAGCCAGCATCAGATAAGTCCCATAACTACTCTAAATTGCATAGCGGCGTCTCTATATTTGCCTGGTCGGTAGCTTGTGTGTTTTCGAATGAACGCAAGCTGAGAAACTATTTTGAGAAAGTTCTGTGTCTCTTACAACTTTTCAACTGATGTTTTCAAATCTGCTTGGAGCTGGTTACTTTACAGTCAGCCATGGGCTCCTAGAACCAAAAAGGCTCTATCTGTCGAATTAGGCATCATAGGCGGAGTCGCGACGAACGCGACGACAGTAAACACTTTTGTCTTTATCAATTACGCATCATACCAGTTACGACGCGTCATGTATGCACCTCGGTAATAGGACTATTTCTGCTCTCTGCGCTTTTTTTAGCGAACAAAAAACGCTAATTTTGTATAAGGTGTTGCTTCCCAAAAATTAAGCATACGTTCATTTTTACTAATGTCATGTCTGGACTCCAGCGTAATGAAATATGTTCGCGATTTCCCTATTGGGCATGCAGAAGGCCAATCAACGTTACCGACGCGAAAGCTACTAGACGCTATTGCTGCGGCTCTAATAGAAAGGTAAATGCGATGCTAACACGCACTCTACTCATAGAAACCTACAAACATGTTTTTTGTGAAGTGTGTGGTTTATATTAACGGGTCAGCACGAAAAGCTGTGCGAAATCACTTCGTAGCAACTAAAGAATGTCGTACCTCACTAGCAACAGCCACCTATCCAAGCCGCTGACAGGAATTGAATTTCGCTGTCAGAAAAACTCCCCTAGGCCCCTAGGCTATCTCTCGGCTCAGCTATAGCGTGCGGTATAAAAAGGAAAACCAGGCGATGGCTTTGTTAGACCATTGACCTAGACAGACTCGTTTTCTTCTTTCGTACTTTCTTCTCTTTTTTTGCCCTGGCTTCAGCTGATTCTTCAGATCAGAATTTTTGTAAACTGCCTTAATGGTATCGAGTCTCACGTTCAACAGATGCGTACATGTCACTCGGTGGGAATGCGCACGATTCAGCTACGGGCCATTTTGATTGGGAGCATACCCATCGAGCGACATCTGCGTATTCCTCAAACATGAGGATTCGAAGTCTTTTCTACAGGTTGCGGGGGTCTCTAGCGAAGCTCGGGCTCTGATATTAGAGCCAAACGCCTCGCCGCTAGCTCGGCCCACTTCTTGTCAGGGAAGGACGGTACATCGAGGCACAGCCAGCGGGCCAAGTTGTTTATTGTGAGCGCCCAAGCATCCGCGCGCTCCGGCGTCGCGGCGTCTTCTCTCCCAGGATGCAAATGCCGTCCGTCGAGATGAGAAGGGTGGGGAAAGAGGGATCGCCCGGCGCGCTATGCCAGTTCTCTCACCCCTCGCCCCCTATCTCCACAACAGCTCCGGAGGAAGGAGGCCAGAAAGGGAAAGATGAGAGCTCCCCGTGAAAGAGAGGGGGTTCGCAGCGTTGTGTGGGCAAAGGGAATGTAGAATACCCACACCCTCCCTCCCTTAATCGTGAACTCCACCTGGGCGCCGTTTTCGCCTTTGGAGCCGCACGGCTGGTCCCTCAGCTGGTCCACGCCGCAGGAAAGGAGTCGGGACTGGGGCTGGTAGACTCTGCCTCTGGGGCCTCAGCCAAAGCGAGGACGGCCGCCCTCACGTCGGGCTAGCTCCGCGTGCAGGCCGTACATCGAACTCTTGCTGCGGAAATCTCCGCCAATGCTGTCACAAGGATATTTTCAGACTTGGGAACTAAATGTATACGCTTTCCCGAGAGCACCAAGGCCCGCACCATAGCAGACGGCGATAAGAAACGGCTTCGTGCATCGCCAGCTTCGTTATCCGCTGACTTGGTTACCTCTGGTTGCCTACTTCGCAAGAACCTAACAGGGCCTGAAAAGTTCCTTCAAGACCGATGCAACATCAAGGGACGCGATAAGAGTATTCCAAGATATTTTTGAAATTAAGAATGTCTTAATAAAGTACCCTACCTCATTCACAAGCCAAGTTATCAAAATGTCTATTCTGTTATATTGACTGGTACTTTTTAATTTGTAGTAGTATAATTTCTTTGCTGCGGTACCGCTAAGCCGCTTTTGGGCCCAGCCTTCGCCACAACTCTTCCGCCATAACCGTGCCGCCAGTCCCCGTCCACTGGGAGCGAGCCGGCGACAAGAAACGCCGTCCAATGTGTTTCCATCAGTCGCCGCTAGGACTTCGCGCGTGCGCAGAAGACTCGTGCAAAAGGCGGAATTGGCAAGTGCTACTGCTCGGCTCCCGGGGTTCACCCGCTGCTAGCAAGCCCACAGATCTGCGAGGGAGCGGCGCTCGTCTTACATGGCAGCCGCATCGTGAATCTCCAGGCATCGGTCTGCGACAGTGCCCGGTGAACAATCTGGTGTTTGTTTATTTGACTCTGCCCTGTATTGTTCAGTTTTGTAAAGCTTCTGTGTTATTGCCTTGCTGTGTACTTCTCGTCTATGCATTTTTAGTGTTCATGTGAATTTCTCTATATCGTCTCTTGCAGTGCATAAAGTTTCTTTTTCTTGTTACTTCTGCCTCTGAACCTTACTCTGGCTTGACCAGGTGAAAGCTGGGCACCCTTCTGTCACTACAAGGTAGTTGACTTTCGGCTGCGCTTGCCACGCAAGTCAAGGGCAACTCCTTTGACACCGGAACAGCTACCCCCAATCACTCTAAGGGTTTCAGGCAATGTACGCACCATTAGTGGCGCATTATTAATATCCTCTAATTATTAACGGGTGAACGCGGCAACGTTTCTGCCACGGCCCTCAAAAGCTGTTTCGGAAAACCAGCCGCTTCCAGACGTTCAAGCTGGTTACCTAAGCTTGCCGTCATGCTGCGGTGGCAACTCTTTTGCAGTGCATTACGGAAGCAGTTGATAGCAATCCCTTTGTTGACAATGTTTGAGTTGATCATTGCATCAGCACACCTTCTATCTCCCTGGTGCAAAAGGAACTGACCTTCCATCGCAACGGTGCTAGAGCACAGCTTATCTCGAGAATGTAATTTTGTTTTTAATGACTGAGCTGCGCATGCTCTGCTACTTTTCATAGAACACTAATTCTTTCAATAAAGCACAGTTTTTAGTTCAGTCATTGCGTGTGTCTCGTCTCTTCTCTGTGTTCCGTCTTTTAACTGTTTCTGTTTCAAGGACATCCATCGACTTACCCAGATTTCAACTCTGCTGCCGTGCCTTCAGATGATGCACGTGGCCAAGGAAGCCACCAGAGACAACGGAGCCCTAGAATGAAGACCCTCCTCTGCTTCTTTACCCACACCAAATTTTTAGGTTTTTAAAGAGCTCACTGTTTTCTCTCGCCTTCATCATGCATTCCCCTTCTTTTTTCTCGTGTTTTCTGCATTTCCTTGGCTCCTGAGCTAGCTTGCTTGCTTTGGCTCAAAGATTTCTACATGTAGTTCATCAAGAACACTCACCAGTCTCTCTCTGCCTTCATCATTCATAACCTTTTTACTCGTGTTTCCTACCTTCTCTTGGCTCCTTTGTTACCCTAGCGAAAAACCCGTATGAGTCCAATAACATCATACAGATCTCTCATACTAAACTCATACTAAACTCACACAAATCTCATACAATCTCATAAATTTCTCATACGTTGAATGACATTTGTATGAGATTATATGAGATTTATACGAGTTTAGTATGAGTTTAGCATGAGAAATTTGTATGAGGTTATTGAGACTCATCAGCTTTTTTCGCTAGGGTAGCTTGCTCTTGGTCGCAGATTTCTACACAACTATAATGGGGTTCAGTCAGATAGTGTGC
>JAJIZL010031832.1:0-15818 GCA_023969395.1 Amblyomma maculatum | reverse complement strand
GTGTGTGTGTGTGTGTGTGTGTGTGTGTGTGTGTGTGTGTGTGCGTGGTGGCTCACTCGCTTGCTAGAGAAACTCTGAAATGAACATGTTCACGACGCGCTGCTTTGTTTCATTTTCCATTCGACTTCCTTCCTGTATTTTGACGTCGCAACTATCATTTTCGCTTCCGCCGCAGGCTACATTGTCTATAATTTCTCTTCACGCTTTCGTTATACTCAACGTTCGTACCCAGCACTGGCACGGTAGCGCTCTTTATACTGTGTGTGTGTGGGGGGGGGGGGGGGGGTAAATCCCATCTGGTGACCTGCATGTGGTCCCCCCTGCATGTTGAGTGGGCCACGGTGGTTTTGGCTGCCTGGCTTTGCTCAATGACTGACAGCCAGCGGTCAGTCATGCCCATGCCCTTGCTGCCAGTGGCCCATGCTGAGGGGTGCAAATTTCCGGGGAGGCCTCAGCGTACTCTCTTGGCAATGCGAGCATACCATGCACACGTTAGACCGTTGCCGGAAGCGGCGGCAGGTCCAGAGTGGGTCTGGGAGGGGCGCATGTAAAGCGAAAATTGAATACAGTATTCGAGTCGATCGACAGGTCAAGGGAACGCCCTGCCCACTGCCAAGAGAACGGCGGCGTAGCCGCGAAGTACGCAAGGAAACGCAGCTAGCTGATTTCGGATGCTGGGCTCTTATTGAGTCCAGTATTAGAGTGAGTTCAGTATTAGAGTTGGTCGGCAGGCCAGGGACACGACCTGCCGCTGCCAAGAGAATGGCGGCGTAGCTGCGGAGTACGCAAGGAAAGGCGGCTAGCTGACTTCTGATGCTGGGCTCTTTTATTGCGAAAGCAATACTACTCTAGGTTTCGACCCTTCAGCGTAGCGCGGCGGTAGCCACGTACATCTTACCCACGTGACGCTGTGACGTCACACCCCACGTGGCACTAGGGTGAGGGCTGGGCTACCAACTCAAGCGGTCGGTGTAGCGCGGCGGTACGTCACGCCACTGCCCCCGGCACCCCGGCCGCCGCTTTCGGCCGCCTGTCGTTCGCGTTGAATCTGTGGCGGTTGCTGACAGAATGACACCCAGGATCGCGTCTGTTGCAAGCTTTTTGCGTTCGGTAATTATTTAGGAAGCTTGACTAACACCGAGTATCTGTTTTTTTTTCGTACCACCGAGGCGTGTACCCCCAATATCTAAGGCTGCTTTTATACTTGTAAACGGCGTTCTGAAATACAGTCGCAAATGTTTTCGTACAAATGGTTTTACAATTACAAGTGTCACGCACGTGTTCTGGAATTGCCCCTTCACAGGGTGAGGAGTTAAATTTGGTCATGCCTGCTGACACTGAAACTGAAAGATAAGCAAATGTTGTGACGTAAAACCTAACATGTGGTGAAGGATCATCTTGGATGCGTTGACACTGATGGTCCAGAAATCGCTGTTGCCAATTCCAGGAAGTTTGTGCTTGTGGTCTTGAAATGATGCTATCGCATTTCTTTGCTCTTCGTTTTTGTGTGTGTCCATAGAGCTCCACGGCTCTGCTCAAGGTCTTGTCTTTTATTCCGGCTCGTTTGGAGGCTGGGGATTCACGTCGAGTGCGGTTCGTGCTCAAGTAAGCTAGGCAGTTGGGGAAAATTAAATGGTACGGCATTGGACACTAGATGAACCCTGTCACTTTAAACTGGCAAAGTCTTTCCTGTTGCTGCATCGAAGTGTGATAGCTCCTTGATTAGGTCATTCTCCTGGAAGTGGAGTTCACAAACCTGCGCAGTGTATGAAAAATATGTATTCACTTATTGCTGGTATATGGACACACTATTGCATAATTGGCATGTTATTAAGCAATCCAGCACTGTACTCCATACATCTGTTCATTTTCCCTGCCCTGGTAAAAGTTCACTAAGACTGCCAGTCTTTTCCCATCAAAGATTATTTAAGCGTTTCCTGACCTTCTGGTCGAGCACGCGGGACATGAAGGGTACGGCATAAACTTAAGTTTGTCACCATTGAATGCATGCTGGGTGTGAAATCCTTCGGCAGGATGGCTGTAATCCACGATTCCCTCCTACTGGCATCCTTTGAAAACGCGAAAGCACGCACCTTGGGGCCAGTGCCATAGTTCCCGCGACACCAGGAACACAACAACGGCCCATGTTACGCCACGTCAAGCGAGTCCTGCTCAACGCCACATCCTCGTTCCAAGCACCGGTGATGCTGGTCAGACTTCAATATTTTCCACGTACTGATGCACAGAGTACAAGCACACTTGAGCGCGGGAAAACAACCCAAAAATAACGTCAAGCACGGAGCTGTGCAGCACCAAACCTAATCAAGAGAGTAGGCAACGACGACTAAAAAGCTTGTTTTGAGTTTATCAAACATGTTCACTCGAACCGGTTTCCGGGAACGTTCGGAATGTGCGGGGGCGCCCGACGAAACGACAGTTGAGTTGAGTTGAAGGGCCTTTATTAATTAGGAAGGCTCATGGCCATGGCTGGGGGTAACGCGGAGTGAGCGGAATCTTCACTATTTGCACACATCGTCACTCAAATCACATTGCTCTGACCAGGACACTGAGGGAAGCGACAATAGTCAAGAAGTGTACGGGCGAAAGCCTTTATTGGCTCATACTGTCGTCGACAGAAGCTGTCTGCGCGAGTGGCGAACCTCATTGGACGACTGAGATGTGATGTCACCAGCCGACAAATTCAAAGCGACCAACGAGAAATCTCATCTTGTCTAGCGTTCCTGCCATCTGCAATCCCACACTTGAACGCGTGCCAAAGAACGCCACGTGACAGGAGCGGTGGTATAGACCAACACCGTGTTTACAAACAAAGGGGGCGCTCGCGGCGTCGCAGCCGACTGGGGGCATAGAGTTCCTTACACTAACTAGAGGGAAAGCTGAGGGCACTGCACTTCAGCCACCATGGGCGCGCTAAGAATCATGGGCCGGTGTGCTACTTGTTGCGGGGCAGTCGGTTTTTCTCGAGTACGTGGAGTGGCGTTACTGCAATGTTTTTTTTCGTTATCATCATCATCTGAAGGTGCGTACATAGACCGCGAAAGCCATAGTAGCGAAGGCGCAAAAGCAGACGTCGCCAATAAATGGTTTCTGTTTCCCGAAATGCCACTAAAAACTTCCTTAAGTGATGGCACAACGATAAATATTTTCATAACATTTTTTTATTTCAAAGTTTGCCTATTAAGTGCGAAATATTGGTATTTGTGCTGCTCAAAACTAAGCCAATAGGAGAAAGCGCCACCGCTTATATTGGATAAATCTCACACTGGCATTCTGTTTCTCTCTCTTTTTGCAATTTATATTCCCAATATTCAATCTTAGGACATTATTTACGGTAGAACAACGTTTATCTTTGCATTAGTTTTAGCCAAAAGTTGTAGTTCTGCACTCTGTAGCTCACCGGCCCATGATGCTTTGAGCGCCCATGGTGGCTGAACTGGCCGTCTGGAAACTCCATGTAAACGCCCATAGACGGCAGCACAGCTTTCCCTCTAGGTAAGAGTAAGAAACTCTATGTCTGGGGGTGAAAAATAGGGTTAGCGCCCATAGGAATACATGGAACCGAAATATTTCTAAGCAGTTTTCTCATTTCACAGGGCACCTGTGATGTCGTTATTCGGTACGAAGCAACTATGAACACCCTAGAACAGATCACGAAAGTATGAAATCTCATTAATGAGGCGAAGTATTTTTAAAATACCGCGAAACGTATGGGGGTGCAAGTTGGGAGGGCGACCCGTAGAAATACATGTAAACATAACTTACCGGAACATTTTTCTCATTTCGCAGAGCATCAGAAGTGGTGGCCGGTCATTAAACGTTGACCAGCGCTTTGAAGAAGAGTGTGATAAAGTATGGTGCGTCATTACGGAGGCAGTCTACTTTTAAACCTCCCCGAATAACCTGTGTTATGAATCCACCGCCAAAAGGCAAGCTGGGTGTAGCGAATCGCGCAGTTTTGCTTAGTCTGATATGCTGCCGCATAGGGTAAATAAGCTTGATAATACTGTCGCTCCAGTCATATTTGCTAGACAGAATTACATTTAAAAAGCAGTTGTCAAACGCCATACGACAATATGAACCGAACGAGATTCGCGCATTGCAGCAGACGACAGCGTATCTGGCGATACCCACCGCGGCCGCCTCCAGCTCCGGAGCGTCTGCTAACGGCAGCGCCGGTGGCGCATTGCTGTCTGCAACTGTACGCGGTCAGTTTATCGTGTTGTGAACTGTCCCGCAAGTCGTCAGACTTGCAGTACTTGCAAGGGAATGTAGTGTGCCATGCAACATATTGTCGGGGCGTGATACAAGACGTTCACAAAAAAAAATGAGAAGGGTTCAACGCTGCTGAACGGAGCACAATGTTGCGGTAAGTTGTGTCTACATTTAACAATTTTAACAATGGGTCGCCCTCTCAACTCCCACCCCCATACGTTTCGCGGTGTTTTAAAAATACTTCGCCTCGGTAATGAGATTTCATACTTCCGTGATCTGTTCTAGGATGTCCATGATTGCTCTGTACCGAATAACGACATCACAGATGACCCGTGAAATTAGAAAACTGCTTTGGAATATTTCGCTGCCATGTATTCCTATGGGCGCTAAGCCTATTTTTCACCCCCAGTCGGACCACGCTGGCGATAGAAGTGCCATCGCATCGTGCTTACGTCACAGATCGGTGTTGGTCTATACGTCTAAACGCACACTTGTCGGAGTGTGTGCAACACCTCCAGAGAATCGGCTTTGGGAGAACAGGATTGATTGATTTGATTGATTTATAGGAAGGGAAAGGCGCTATAACTGTCTCACTTGTTTTCCGTGGACACCTAAACCATGCCGTAAGGGAAGGGAGGAAGGAGGGAATGAAAGTGGAAAGAGAGAAAGAGGAGCCGTAGTAGAGGGCTACGGAGTAATTTCGACCACCTGGGGATCTTGATTGATTGATTGATTAAAACTTTAATTTCCACCGATTTTGAAGGTGGACTCCCCGCTCCTGAAACGCAGGCCTGAGGAACGGGGGCTGGAACCTCCGCGACTAAGGACTGGCGAATATACTAACGTGCGCTGACATCGCACAGCACACGGACGCCTCTTTGTTTCGCCTCCATCGAAACGCAGCCGCCGAGGTCGGGTTCGAACCTGGGAGAACAGGATTGATTGATTTATAGGAAGGGAAAGGCTACGGAGCAATTCGACCACCTGGGGATCTTTAACGTGCGCTGACATCGCACAGCACACGGACGCCTCTTCGTTTCGCCTCCATCGAAACGCAGCCGCCGAGGTCGGGTTCGAACCCGGGTACTCCGGCACAGTAGTCGGGCCTCTTACCACTGCACCACCCCGGCGGGGCTGAGAGAACAGGACAACTAGCTTGACGTAGATGTCTGGGGAGTGGAGGATGTGAGCAGTCTTTGTAAGAGTCGAGATGGTGATGGTTTCTGACGGTTAGGGGAATTATTGGGGTGTAGGCTAAAGTCTTCTTCCTAGTCATTTTTTTCTTATTTCATTTTGTTTACATCACAGAGATGTGGGCAGGCTCAGGCAAAAAGGGAATTATTTTCGCTTGAATGATACCCGAGCCCCCCTGTACATGGCCATACATCGAAGACAACAATTTATACACTGCTAATTATGCATCAGACACAAGAGCAAAGACACAAAAACATGCACAGTATAAGATCACCCTTTTGTCAATTCAGATTTAATTAGTTATGGGAGGAACATTGATTTTATGACACAAACACTACATTTTTCTACCTGAATGTTTCTGGCGCAACAGGTATTTAAAAGTCGCGGCAAGGTATAACACAACATTTGGCACCCAAGTTGAGTTCTAGAACTTGGAACGTGCAAAACTCTTGCTGTCGAAGTGGGAACATTCGCCTCTAAATTTACTAGCTGCAACAACGCATGCTGATTTTTATTGAGAGACCTAACACTTGAACAGTAGTCATATAAGTTATCTACCGTCATTCTTGACGGATGCGAATGAAAGTCATTTCTCTCTCTTTCTCTCTCTCTCTTCCGTAAAACACTTTGTGGGGCATGTTGGTGCATAGCTACTAATATTTCCAGTGCAACAATGACGCACACCGATAAAGAAACGACAGGACATGCGCTACTTGCAACAGTTAATTGAAGCTGAACAACAACTGCTTATATAGCCATTAGAGGGCGGGGTAAGGAATAGGGAACAAAAGGAGAAGGATGCGCGTGCGATCACAAATAAGGCACCAGAAGGGACATGCGTGAACAACGGTAATTAAAACATATCTAAAAACTCACATTCTTTTTTGTATATCATGATTGAGGGAGTGCTAACACATGCACTTCCACCCTGCGATTTTGTGTTCCTCAATCAGTTCGCGCTCAACTGTGTCTTTACTTTTGCAGACGATTCGTGTATCTTCAAGTCTGGTTTCGCAACTCATTTTATCCTCTTTCCCGCATTCCTTGAAGTAAGGTTGCAGAATCAAGCCTGTTCCTTTCTTGAGCGATAGCTTGTGCTCTCTTAAACGCACATTAATGCACCGGCCTGGTTGTCCGATGTAAATCTTTCCACAAGACAGCGGGACGCTATAGACAACAATTCACAAAAGGTTAGCACCTCGTTCGCTAACGATTACGCACCTAAAAGGAACCGGTTCTTTATGCGTTTTGGCAGTGAAAAACACAGCCAAGTTGTGGCACTTACAATTACGAATGCCGTTTGCGAGCTTCAGCACACCAAGCTGTTGACACAAGGTAATAGCCCTAGTTTTTACCTTTCCTGTCTTCAACTTTGTAGCCTTGAAATTCCGGTGAATGGCTTCACCTGCTTTTTCGCCGAATATACCCGCCGGCATGGCGACAAACCCTCCTTCTTTACCAGCCTGTATGAGTCGAAGGTCATTGTCTCTTTCCTCCCCCCTTCTAATGGCTATATTAGCAGTTGTTTTTCAGCTTCAATAAATTGTTAGAAGTAGCGCATGTCCTGTCGTTTCTTTATCTGTCTGCCGCTGTTGTTGCGCTGGACTATTAGTAACTCTCTTTCCTCCCTCTTTTTTTTTCTTCCCTGTTTTCGTTTCTTTCCACACGAGGCAGCGGAGGTGGCTCACCAACAGAGCCAGTAGCAAGCCCGTGCATTTCCTTTTCCTTCTTCCTACAGTCGCAACAACAACAGATACTGTCTTTTCTTTTCTTTAAACCAACATACAAAGTCATCGTGGGACTGTTGCTATGCCGTGCAGGCATCCACAAATAGTCGCAGGTAAGGAAAGGAGTAGCATCTGTCGCACTTATTCCTGTGGACACCTGATTTGCGCCAGGAGCGCGCGTACGTAAAGCAGCGCGCTACTCCGGCTCCTGAGCTTGTTACAAGGGACAACGGCGATGCCGCGAAACGCAGGAATGCGCGCTAAAAAGCTGATCTCTAAAACATTCATTCTTATAGAGAAGGAGGGCACGCCAGGGGTCCTTAAGGGGCGCCCCTTAGATTCACTATAAGTGGGCTCCCTCTTAAGGGAGCCCACTGGCGTCGACCGCGGCTCAGGCCCGCTCGACCAAGGCCCGTTGCGCCATCAGGTCAGAGCAGCTGACCAGCGCCGCCTAACCTTCAAGTAGCAGGACAATCTGTTACTGTGCGGTTGAGGTGTCGACAAAAAGTTTGCCTGTGACCTAGCTCAGCTATGCCAGGATATACGTAGCAAGAGCTAATGGTTAAGCTTGGTCATACTGGTGTTAACTTGTGGTTATGCACAATGTTAGCTTACTCTTCTGTTATTTACATTAGAGGAGACATATTGCTACGCATAAATTGTGTTTGTTTTTACAACTCTTATCCTTCTCGTCGTTCTTGTTGCTTTTCAATTATTACAAAGACGGCGCTATGATCGGAGTAGTAGCAGGCGGCTGTCTCAATTGTTCCAACACAGAACTTTCCTTCAAGTACGAAAGACTCCTCTTACACACGTACACCCGCACGCTTTCCAAATAGCTCGTAGGCAGGGATAATAAAGTGGTTCGATTCCTATCCTTCCCCCACCGTTATTAGGTGCAGTGGCAACTTTGCGCACCATGCAGGCCGCCCACATGAATGAGGTCAAGGAAATAGGAATACTAAATTCATTATTTCTGGACCCGCTAGGGTTCCACGGCGTCAAGCCAGTGCTTTGAACTCGCGCGCGCACCGCGGAAACGCCTTCAGCCGACGGCAAACGTGTCGGCGCGATGAAGCCCGGTTCGACTGCAGCGTCACTCGCTGCGCAGGGCAGCGGCGGCGCCGTGCGGTACTCCCGAGTTTTTACACTGAAACTGGTTCTAGTAACTTTGGCTTGGTTAGCCTTGGTTAAACTTGATTGCATGTCCAGGTTAGTGTGGTTGCCCGGCTAGGTCTCCAGCTCGTCGCCTGTTCTCCTTCCAACACATAGGCCTTGCTTGTTTAAGCCTTTCCGACTCGCTTTCCATGGCTCCCAACACGGCGGCGCCAACGAACCAACCGCTTTTTACACAGCGCCGCTACGCGCGCCAGCTGCTATCTCCCCTCCAACCTCCTCGTCCGCACGCCAAATGCTAGCACACCGTGGAGCGATCGGATGCGTGGCGTACCGGCTTCGTCGATTTTCGGCTGGAATCTCAGAAATCTTGATGTGACTCCTTCGAAACCTGCGCAGCTGCATTCGTGAAGGCAGCACAATCCTGAAGACACCACTCATATCCAGGTACGTTCAATTTTCGGTCATTTAGAGCATCTCTTCGCATCACTACGTAGCGTATGAGCTAAACCTAAAAGTTGCGGCTCCCCCGCCGCTAGTTCCGGAGACGTCCACTGGTCACCCAAGAACATGGCTCTGCCCGGACAACGCGGCTACGACCCCATGACTCTGTTGTTTTCGTTAGTCCCTATAAGCCAGCCAGAGGACGGCCAATCCACCATTTCGGCGGAGCAAGCTGCCCTTTTTCAAGTGGTCAAGAACCTGCGCCTTCGCCGATGAGACGCACGAGGAGCGGCCAAGCCAAATACTCCTCTGAAAAATGCGAACAGGGGAGACGCTCGAGATCCCTCTTTGAAAGTTGCACAGAATATTTCGTGCCCACTTTGGAAGTGGACATCGAAACCAACGCTCAGAATGAATTCTGACGACTACGTAATCATCATCAAGATACGTACTACGGTCGCCCTGAATACAGCGCTTCAACAGGGTGAGCTCGGCGCTGCCATTTCTCAATACATCGCTAGGCAGCACATGAACGCCATCCCTTTCTCCCAATTGGGCGGTGTCAGCCTGGAATGCAGTCGTGTCGTCGTGGATGCTGTCGTACGTAGCGGCGGTGTAGATGTTGCAGCTTGGTCATTCGTCGGCAGCGGCGGAGGATCTTCGTTAGTTCGTCGTGTAGCAACCTCCCCTCCAAATTTTGCTACTTTTAGTTTCCCCTACGAGGGTTAAGGGACCTTCCTTCGATGTAACTGCGACCCGGTAACGCAAATCGGGTGCTGTGCAGCGATGTAGAGCGGTACCGACGGCTTGGTGACTCTGCCCTGTGTAAGTAGCTTTCGATTTCTTCCGGTCGTTCGCCAGGATGGGGTCGTGGGGCGTCGATGGGGAAGCCGCGCAGGCTGATGCGTCTGTAAGGGCCGACCTCACCGCAATGGAAGCACAGCGGGCAGTTCAAAATCCTCCAGTCGTCGCACTTCCTGGGACTTGAGGTTCGCGCATAGGCTTGGCGGGCGGGGGCCTAGGGCGGCTTTCGGGAGCAGGACTGGAGCGTCGAAGACTTGGCACGTGGTGAAGGTAAGCCACGTAGCGCACTGGCGTAGCTCACGTTTAGTGGTTGCTCAGAAGCGGCCGTCTGGGTTTAAGTAGTGCCAAGCGTCTGTTCCCTAGCGAGAAAACTGTATGCGTGACTTTTGCGATGAGTGCTGTGCGATATCAGTGCACGTTAAAGAACCCCAGGTGGTCAAAATTTCCGGAGTCCTTCACTACGGTGTCTCTCATAGCCTGAGTTGCTTTGGGACGTTAAACCCCACAAACCAAACCAAACCATAATCCGCGAAGAAGTACAACCCTAGCAAAAATACCTATGAGTCAAAATAACCTCATACAAATTTCTCATGCTAAACTCGTATAAATCTCATATAATTTCATACAAATGTCATTCAACGTATGAGAAATATATGAGAGTGTATGAGATTTGTATGAGTTTAGTACGAGTTTAGTATGAACTCGTACTAAAATCATACAAACCTCATACACTTGACATTATGCTTGTATTATGGACGCTGTGCCCCTTCTGCACGCGGGCCGCGCGTGGGGAAGGCCGACCGGACCGCCGGCGCCGGCCTTGCGAATCTATTTCCATTTTTCCCTTTTAGCCCGATGGTCATTCATGAGGAGAGGCACAGCGGAACGTGCGGCCGAGTGATCGCATGTATTGCACCCTTCGTTCTGGCCGGTAACGAGCCCCCAAACGACACTTAAGCCTTTTTTTTACACTGCGACTTTGAGCAGTGCGAAAGGCAGTGTCGTTTATCTTGTCCTCTGATGCGACAAAGAGTGCCCGAGAAAGCACTCAGGATTTGACTCTGGCATTGTTCTCAGAGCGGGCAAGCCATAAGCTCCCCTTTACTCCGGCGCCGGGCCTTCAGCATTGTGGCTGGGTGGTCTTTCCCTTTACATGTCGTGGCTCGTAGTAGTAAACACGAGTGGCGCGGGGCAATGCACTGTGGAAAGGATTTGACCAGCAGCGGCAGCGTGGATGGGGCAGCGGTGTGCGGGAGACAGGTGGGAAGAAAGTCTCCCGACGGGAGAGCGTTCGATACCCTTTGTAATTTGTATTGCTAATGGGGCCCTGGGTTAGAGGTTGAGGCCAACCCACGGGGCTGTGCCAATCTAGCACTTTTCCTGATTGGACCACTGATGTGTGCGGCTGGCTTCTGAAAATGACCGCCCCTATTTCTTTGTTTTGTGAGTGTGTAAAACGGGACGTGATCCAAGAGAGTTCAGTGCAGTCTGAGCTGGGACTCCATGCGTTGGCATGTAACACGGCTGTTCTACTTAGTCTATAACCAGTTAGGTCGAAGAGTAATCTAGCGTGAAGTGTCCATTTTGTTAATTCATTTCTACTTCCAGTTTTACTCTTTGTATATATGTCATGCTGTAAATATATGTTCTGTCATCATCACCCTCAAGTACGCCTCCTGGTCTTCTCCACGCCGTATCTACATGACAGGAAGGGTTTAAAGAACCTTCGAACGAACAACTAATTCTACTACAGCTTTATATGATTTTGCATTTCTTTACAGCCCATTTGTCTCCGGATACAGCATAACGGTGTTCTGTCCAGCTACACTACTTCTTAATTATATTGATCACTTGGTAGCTGTTATGTATACGCACAACAGCAACTCGGCTTCTCATCCTGTCGCGCCATCTCTACGTGGTCGCCTCACTTCTAACAAGGTTCCACAGCCAGCGCCATCTACGTAACAGCCCACCAAGCTCAATCTTGAATAAACCTCAGTTCCTTTTCTGTTCACAAATGGACTGGTCCGTGTCATCAGTCTCTCCGACTATAACCCCAATCGTAACAGTAACAACAACCATAAAAGCATCATTCAGTGCTCTAGCGTTACTCTTGTCCACGAACAACGCTCAATACCTGCTCCACACAGAGATCCTAACCTCTCCTATTTTTCATGTTAGCCCTATTTGATGGCCATCTTCCGTACCAGATTCCTGCTATCTATTTTTGAACTGCATGGTTATTCGAGACTGTCGTACCGCCAATACATCTAACCACGCAGTGGAGCTAGACATGGCACACGGTAACAGAATACGCACACAATCCAATGGTTATTTCAGTATTAGTCTCGCCATTGCGGCACTTCCATGTGCACTTCGGCTCAAACATTTGCTGAAGTTGCTCATGATCTGCAACGTAGCGATAAACGAGTCAATTTATTGATTGGTAATTTACAAAGGATGCATCGGCTGACAAGATGTCATCTCCGGCTCTCGCTTTTACACCGTTACACCCGAGTGGAGTGCCCGAGAAACCGCACACTCATGTTTAGCAGTGCTGGAATTAACAATACGGCGCATACTCTAAACTTACCTTCAACCTACGCCGCAAATATGCTGCTAATTTAAATGCTATATATATAAAAAAAAAGCATTCAAATACAAAAACATGTTATATTGGACGGGAAAATATTGCCCGGTAATGTGCGCCATGCATTGTTGGACTTTTTTATGAGGAAGCATTAGTAAAGTTACGTTGTAGTATAATTCCAAGCATCAGTCTTACACAGGGCGTGACACAATTTCTTTCATCGTCTGCCGAATTATAGCGAGGTTGATTGCGAGGTTGATTGCAGATATATAATGAAACAGCCCAGACATTTTTGCTGCAGAAACAACGGGGCAATCGGAATGTTCTATAATCAGCCTGCATCCGTTATCACGCTATCTCCTCTCTCGACCACTCTCACCTGCTGCGGCAGTAATTAAGGAAGAAAAGCTGTTCTGTGCTGTACAGGCGCTCCTGTTTCTGGTCGTCTCTGATCACCAGCAACGGGTGTTTACTGCGCTCCACCTGTGAGGGTGGATCTCCGGCGGTGCTGTTGAGTGCATGCCAGGCAAGGCCCACGGCGACGATATCCAACAGGTTAGCCATGAAGTCAGGACCGCAGCTGAGGTTGTTCGCCTGGTGACCGAGTTCCGTCCAGGGAACGCGGCCAACTGTAGCATTTACGCCTTCGTCCTGCGTTCAGGTTAGAGAAATTCCATTTGAAATAAGAACCCAGCTTGAGATTCATGCTCCAACCAGGTAATCGGTACACACTACAGAATTAATCTATTTTGCAATGCGTTATAGCAATTTTCCAGGCAGAAAGATCTTGCAGCCAACTTTTGATCTGCTATTCAAGTTGAGCTAAATTAGGGAAAGAAATCTAGTTGAGTACACGGGGACACGTGTGACAGGGCCCCTTCTCCAATCGTATCCCTGGACTTCTGGAACTGTTTGAAATTACCCTGCATGTAAATTCCTACATCCGTTTCGCATATTGTGAATGCCTGTAACCCTAAAGCCGTCAGTAGTACATAACGTGTACACAAGAGTAGTCCTCTTCGGTTAAAACATAAAATGTGTTTTGGGGCGACATCCTGAGCTCCTCTATATCTTTATGTGGTCGCTAACAAGGTTTGCGTTCTTCTCCCTCAATGCATCATTCCGCCCCCATTCGGAAGGTGCGCAATTCTACACCTCGTGCTCCTGGGGAGAAATAATATCAGCTTCTCTACAGAACCCCTCCTACCCTCCCGCTAACCGTTCGCCATCATTGCGAATGAAATTGTAAATAATCCACGGCAGCCCCTAATTTTTATTTTACGATGGCAAAAGATTATAATTACCTCTTGCCCTTGCGTTTAATATATTCGGCAAATGCAGCTCCGATCCCACTGTGGGCTTGTGGTCGTTTTCACCCTGCCTTCCACCCGAGGCCAAGGAAAGCATTGAAGAAAAGAAGCCAACAGTCGGCGAGGCCAAGGAAAACATTGGGGATTGTACTTTGTCTTTTTTTTTAATTTTACTTCGATAATCACATAAACTAGTAACGTACTCTGTTTAGGGGAAAGAGAATTAAACACAAAGTAGAAGAAAAAACAACGTGCCGATGGTGTGAAACGAACCCACGACCTCCGAATATCGCGTCCGGTGCTCTTCCAACTGAGCTACATCGGTCGCTGCCCCCCTGCTACATTCTTGGGTATTAATGTTGTCTGTATACGAACCTTGAGAGTGTTCACCAGCGCCACCCTGAGCCATAGCGGTGGACGTGGAACGTCATGTGTTACCGCCAGCGTCACGTAGAACGTGATCAAGAGCGAGGGCGAAAGCTGTGCTAGAACCCTCTTACGCTACCTATGGCTTCAAGACTGCTAGAACCGAGACCCCCTTAAGCTACATGCAGATAAATAAAGGGGAAATGAGGGTGCTCGTTATAATACATGAAGAAAAGAAGCCAACAGTCGGCGAGGCCAAGGAAAGCATTGAGGATTGTACTTTATGTCCTTTTTTTTAATTTTCCCTCTATTATTACATAAATTAGTAACGTAATCTGTTTAGGGGAAAGAGAATTAAACACAAAGTAGAAGAAAAAACAACGTGCCGATGGTGGGAACCGAACCCACGACCTCCGAATATCGCGTCCGGTGCTCTTCCAACTGAGCTACATCGGCCGCTACATCGGCATATATATATATATATATTGTAAGGGTGCGTTGAAGCTCAGATCGGTGTTCAGGTCGACCGTTTAACTAGCGCGTCAGTCTCTTGCGTCTTCGTCTGCCTGTCTTCTTTTTTTTTAGCACGCGCCTTTCGACATACGCTCGTCGTCTTTGTCACCGTCGACAATCACCGAGCGTTTGTGTGACACTACAATTATCCCCGGAAGAAAAAAGAGGCATCCTGCCGACTCATGGTGTGGACACAAGAGGCGGGTCGTAACAGGGCTTGAGGCGGTCAACGTGCACTGTTTCACGCCCGCGGCAACGCATATCCGGTGTCGGTACAAGCGGTTCTATAACGTAGTTCACCGGAGAGGTCTGGCAAATAACCCGATATGGGCCATGGTATTTGGAAGCAAGTTTGGTAGAAAGGCCGGAAGGGGTGGCAGGAACCCAAAGCCACACGAGGGAGTATGTGCTGTATGAAGGAGCTGGACAAGACGGTGCGCGAAGGAACTGTTGGTGACCTTGGTTCTGGGTCGTAAATGAGCGGGCCAACTGGCGACATTCTTCTGCATATGCTGCTGCTTGAGAGACGGTGGTCGCTTCGGAGGTGTAAGGGCGATAAGGAAGTATCGTGTCCATAGTTGAGGTGGGTTCACGGCCGTATAGAAGGAAAAAGGGGGAGAAGCTGGTCGTGCTTTGTAGGGCAGTATTATAAGCGCACGTGACGACTGGGAGAAGCCGGTCCCAGTTTTAGTGGTCGGACGCGACATACATGGCCAGCATGTCACTTAAGGTGCGGTTAAAACGTTCCGTCATGCCATTTGTCTGCGGATGGTAGGCCGAGGTAGAACGGTGGACAATGCGGCACTGCTGAAGAAGGGCTTCAATGGTCTCGGAAAGAAAAACACGACCACGGTCACTGAGCAATTCTTTAGGTGAACCGTGGCGCAGAACGAGATGGTGCAGGACGAAAGACACAACGTCTGGCGCCGACGCAGAAGGTAAGGAAGATGTTTCTGCGTAGCGGGTAAGGTGGTCAACAGCCACGATGACCCAACGGTTACCAGCTGGAGTGACTGGTAGTGGCCCGTAAAGATCAATACCAACACGATCGAATGGTCGGCTGGGGCAGGGCAAGGGCTGCATCGGAACGGTGGAGTGGTGTGGAGGGTTTTTGCGGCGTTGGCATTCCTGGCATGCGCGAACGTAATGACGCACGAAGCGGTACATACCCTGCCAGTAATAGCGGAGGCGAAGACGAGTGTAAGTTTTCAAAACTCCGGCGTGGGCACACTGAGGATCGGCGTGAAAAGCGGCGCATATTTCCGAACGTAGATGCCGAGGAATGACAAGGAGCCACTTGCGTCAGTCGGAAAGGTAATTTCGGCGGTAAAGCATGCCGTCGCGGATGTAAAAATGACAAGCTTGGCGGTGAAGCGTTCGTGAAGCTGGGCGCAGAGAAGGTGTAGATAAAAGCTTGAGAAGAGAAGCGATCCAAGGGTCTTGCCTTTATTCATTGGACATGTCGGCAATTTCTAGCGAAAATGAGTCACTTATGGTGATAGCTGTCAAGTCAGAGCCACA
>JAJIZL010031831.1:0-17884 GCA_023969395.1 Amblyomma maculatum | reverse complement strand
GAAGGATACATATCTGAAGGCAAGAAAAAGAAATTCAGTGAAACAGAAGAGACCCCTTCATGTAGTAAGGTTTTCGTTTTTACTAATAGCATGCAGAATGTTCTTTCTAACTTTTTGTAAGTTTCGACGTAAAAAAACAAAAAATATATCACAGTCAGCACTTCTATAACGCCTTCACTCGTAAGATAAAAGGATCAGAAATTTAGAAACAGTTTTATTAACGAGAAACGCTTTGTATAATGCGCTATATAAAGAAGGAAAGAAGCCAACAGTCGACGAGGCCAAGGAAAGCGTTGGGGATGGTACTTTATGTTTTTTTTTTTTTTTTTTACTTGGATAATAACAGAAATTCGTAATGTAATCTGTTTAGGGGAAATATAATTAAACACAAAGTAGAAGAAAAAACAACGTGCCGATGGTGGGAATCGAACCCACGACCTCCGAATTTCACGTAACTTGAACGTATAATTTTAAAAATGTCATGTTTTTCGTCATCATGTAATGCTGCTCATGATATATATATATATATATATATATATATATATATATATATATGTAGATCTCTATATTTAACTAATTTAGTTAAAAAAAATAATATGAATAGTGCGAAACCTTTATTATTTACTTTAAGGCCGAGTGGCCTTTATCTTGTTTCAGAGAGGGTAGAAACATAATTTACCCATTTTTTCTACTAAAGTACTTCTACGTGATCATTTTTGCTGGCGTTTAAAGAAGCCCCGGGAGATATGGGAAAATACCACGTGACTGCGGCCTTGTGCTATCATTTTGGAGCGCTGCCAAACGCGTTTAATAAACAAAGCATGCAGACTCGCTGAATCGAAATGAGCGGCTAGCACCTGCCAGCATAGCCTCAAAAATGCGTCAGCCCATTCTGCCTCAGAATGGAAATGCTGAGCCACGAGCAGAGATAAGTAACGGGCAGGCCACCGACAGCAATCTCTCACGGAGTTTTCATCGAACTATTACAATGACAAAACAAAAAAGGAAGAGAGAGAAGTGAAGTCCCCAAACTCACGGCAGGGATCTGCGTTTTTTTGTATTTCTGTCATGGTGCTGCCCGTCGAAATTAACGTGTGGCCGCTCAATTAGGGACGGTCACCGCGTACGTTAGGTTCGTCCAAATGTTACTGGGAGCGCTGCAATATTATAATGCGCAAGCGCAGACACGGGACGTTTTTATTTTTTCATTTCTCGCGGGCTTCATTTAAATGCTGGACACATCGGCCATGTCATAGGTACAGTGGTACAGTGGTATAAAAAAACTGGATTGGTTATTATAGAACACCCTCCACAACATGGTGAAACCCACTTCGCCCCAACCTGAATAATAAAGATTTTACAGAAGTCATCTTGGACGGTTAAATAATTGAGCGGAATGTAAAATTACTCTCAGGCGCGTTAGGTAACGGCAACCGAATGCCGTTGGTTTCATCAAGCTTCAATGTACAGCTTTTTTTTTTTAACCTTAGTTCTAGTTGTGCGAAACACCCTGTATAGAGCAATGGAATGAAATTGTACACGAAATCCTATTTTTGGATCATGCTTTCGTAAGTCATCTTTAACGTCTCAAATATGCCCACCGATTTGCTGCATTTGATTAAAGTCCGCTATGGGTGGCGGCAAACCAAATGGTGATTCCTTAAAGGTGCCCTTACTCGTAAGAAATTAGGCATAAATTTCGTGTGAGGCTTAGAGAGTTCCCTTAAATCCTCGCCTACAATAAGGAAGCAGTGCAAAAACTAGAACTCTTATAGTTTGCGATTAATATTGGGAGTATGTAAGCTCGTCTGGCGGCTTTAACTTACGCTAGAAAACTGCGAGACAGTCTCTACGCAGGCAGAAGCTGTATCAGTGAGGTAAAAAAAAATCAGCTTCTCAGACTCAGCATTTGGAGATAGATAGTTGTCTTTCGATAATAAGGAAGCGCTTTGAAAATATATATCATATCAAGCGTCGAAGGAGTTTGCAAACGTTGACCTAAAATATACCGAAAGCGCCTTCATTTCTAGAACAGATAGCGGCAAACGCGCATAAAAAATAACGGGCGGAAAATTTTAATAATAAAACTCCAAATTTAATGATACAAAAATACATGGTGAAAATGGTGATCTCAATAAGCACACGTATAAAACAAAAATACTATATTCCGCAGTAACCTATAGAAATCTGTTTTTATTGAAATTTTAAAAATGGATACTGTGAGTCGACTTCAGATCTGTTGATTGAAAAACGAAAGTTTGCCTTTCAAATTTCTTTAGCACAAGATTTCTGCGAGTTCCCTCCGCGCTAAATGACCATGGCCGTCCAGACCTGGACCGTGGAGTGGGCCAACGAAGTCACCGTCAGCCATTGGTTGATGGCCACCTGACACGGAGTCGTCCGCACGTGCTGCCTGACGAAATAATTTTTTCCATCCATCTATCGCTACGCAAGCTACACGTGTGAATACACGGGAGTACTTCCGTTTATATGTTCTTGAATTAACATATGTCCATCGCTGAGCTGTACGCGTGGGCACAGGATAGTGCGTCTGTTTATATATTGTTGTTTAAACATCTCTCCATACAATTAGTACTGCAATACGCGTCGCTGCGTCCTCAGGGATCGGAGCCTTACCTGATGAACTGTGCGCGATGACCAGGGCACTGGAGATCCGGGATACCTGCTCGTGGTTGATGGCGTATTTTTCCATGAACAGCACGGCCAGGTAGCCGTAGCAGGAGCTCACCATGACCAGCAGGAAGGCGGACGACGCCACGGCGAAAGGGACGCCCCAACACCGATCCGTCAAAGCGCGTCGCCTGAGGGCGTCCACCGCCACTGGCGACGAAGAGCCCTGCTCGGGCATCTCACTTGCACAATGAAGCAGAACTTACGGAGGACTGGCAGTGAAGATATTCAGGCTGATTCAAACTATCAAATAGTGCTGACAGACGCAAGTAGAGTACGGCACAGTTGAGCTTCCAACTATACTGTCGCCTAGCTACTCTCCAGTTTGGCTACGCTGTTTGCTTCTAACTGCGCTACCGGACATAGCCTAGAGCCCGCGCAGAGTCACCAAAAGCACGGAGCTTCCTACACCGTCACATTTTGCTGATGCGATCCATTGTGTTCACTCGCCGGCATGAACGATGCGCTAGGGGGCATTCTTTTATCTTGCTGTTGAAAAGGGCAAAGGCTTCCCGACAATCTCTATACACACAGCTGGGCGAAGAATCTCACCGCATGCTGGAGATGGCGCGCCCTGCGCGCGTACTCCATGCACTAAGAACGCGTATATGCAGCAGTACGGCACCTTCACCGCGGGTTGCTAGAAGAGCCTTGACGCGCCTCGCCGCGCGAGAGAGTGAGAGTGATTGTGCAAGAAGCGGGGAGCCTGTTGACCGCATTGCGAAGCATAGGCCGCTTCCATCGTTCAGCGGATGCGAGACGCCGGGACAGGAGTAGAAAGGAGGGCGAAGGAAAGGGAAGGAAGAGAATCGGTCCGGCTCTGCGGAAGAAGGAACTATCTGCAAAACGTCTCGCGCTGTGTAGTACCACCTGGCAGTGCCGTTGTCTTTTGGTGCTCTGATATGCGTTGAAACCCGTTTCTTTAGCCTGCGCTGAAACCCCTTTTCTAGTCATCTGTGCCACTGCTATCACGGTGCCTGACTTCGTGACTCCCGGAGCGAGCATTGACAGCTTTCCTCGTACACGCGAGCCCGCCATCAAAAGGGAAACCGCGAAAGGCGCAACCCGGTTATGCGTCAGTGGTCGAGGATTGCGCATGTTGCACGCTATGCTGGGGACATCTCTTTGTAAGCTCAAGGACGAGTGAGAGGGGGAACCAAAGAGAGAAACCTTTAATCTGTGGTAGGATGGAGAGGTCGGAGTCGCAGACGAGCGAATAAGTGGGAAATTCACTGGAAAAACCTCGCAAAGAAAGGACCTGAACCCCCAAGCGGTCTCAAATGATGGTTAATGGGTTAAGTGATTGTCGAAGAAGTGAAGTCCAGAGCAGAGTATTCAGCTCTAAGTAGGACAGAAATCGAATACCACACATGCAAAATCACTTTGTGAGGCAGCCCTTCCTCCAGCGGATAGCATAAGGCTTGCACAAGCTGTAGCTAAAGCTCAGTTTATTCATAAATCAATTATCGCAAGAGATCTACCTTGTGACAGTTGACTTTGTACTTTCGCTCAAATGGTTTGAATTACATTGTTTCCACCGTCAATTATTCGAAACAAGTACGGGTGTTTTTTAGTACTTACGCAAAGAAATTGTATGGAATCACTGGAATTTGAACTTCTTTAGTTCTTTCTCAGCAAACTCTGCTTTCGATACGTCATATAGAAGCAATTTTCGTGATCCGAGAAATATACACACTGAAATCTTTTATCTGCTATTCAATTGCTAACCTCAAAAAAGAAATCTAGCTTAATTTTCGTCGGTTATGCATATTCAAACAGGGCGAAGAAGACGAAGACAGCATCAGCATGTTATAGTTTTCCTGTCAAAACCGAAACACTTAAACAGGTCAACACTCGGAATCAAACACTTTCTCATCACTGTTTTATATCTTAAACCTTAGAAGTTTAGTCTGAAGGAAGGAAAAGAAGCTTTTCTAACGCATGTAGAAGCTCTTTATTCACGTGATATGCTTCGATTGACTCTCGTGCGGATTACTTGAGCCCTAGGACTGAAATGACGTACGATGAAGCAATGGAATCAGCGTATGCTCGCGTTAGCTACTGTGTATAGCTGAATGGTAACCGACTGGATGAATGAATGGAATATAGGAGCGTCCCCTTTGAAACGGGGTGGTAGCAGTAGCTATCATGCTCATTTTTCTCCCTATATATTATAATTGCTTTAGATTGGCTAACTATACCACCATTAAATTTAATGAATTTTTTTTTCTTCCTTACTAACATTATGTCACTTTTCTGCTTTTAAGCCACTGATTTTCCTGTCGTTTTTTGCTAGCTTCCACCGCCAGTTTATTCACCCGGCCCCTGGTATCTCTAAACCCCAGATCTTCAGGAACAGTGATTGCGCCTGCTTCAACTTCCGGATGGATACCATTACATTCGAGTATAACATGGTCAATTGTTTCACTGGAGTTTCCACATACTGCACATGCGTCATCTCCATTGTTAAATTTCTTTTTGTAGCTTCGTGTTCTGAGGCACCCTGATCTAGCTTCAAAAAGTAGGGCACTGCCTCTTGAGTTATCAAAGAAATCTTCCTTCCTGACCTGCCTTTTCCACTTTCGGTATAATTCCACACTCTGTTTCTTTTCCATCGAATTCATCCAATTTTTACCTTCTGTGTTTTTTCCCTGTTGCTTAACGCTCTTTATTTCTTCGTCCTTGTGACTAGCATACTTACTAGTTCGTTTCCTAGTTCTTTTCCTCCATTGTGTGTCAACGCTTTTTAGGTATATGTATTTAAACCCTTTAGCTGCCCATCTAGTACCGTCAAATTTCCTGAGGCGTTCCTCATATAATATTTTACTCTGAGCTTCCCCTACTTCGAAAGATGCCCAACCCATATCTTCCTATACCGCCTGATTTGTGGTTTTGCCGTGGGAACCTAGTGCTAATGGTCCGACGGCTCGCTGATTTATTTCTAATGTCGACTCTACCTCTGATTTTAGGCACCAAACCGCATTTCCGAAAGTAAGCCCGGGCACGATAATTTCTTTCCAAATGCCCCTCAAAACCTTATTCCTGTTGTATCCCCGCAATGCCCTAGGCTTCATTATCCAGGCATTCCTTCGCCCTTTGGCCTTAAGTGATTGCTCATGTTTTCCAATGTATGCCAATCCTTCGTTTACCCATACCTCCACATATTTATATTGTGCTACTCTGGGTATTTCATGGTCTTGTAATTTAAAACCCTGATCAGTTGAGCCGTTGAAAATCACCAGGCCCGACTTAACTGCGCTAAAACTGAAGCCTAGGGCGTCCCTTTCGTCTCCGCAATACTTAACTAGAGTTTGCAATTCTTCCAGACTCTCGGCTAGCAGCACAATATCGTCTGCATACATCAAACCGGGGAGGCGCTGCTCTACCGCCTTTCCACCTAATCTATACGACAGGTTAAAGCCTAGGTTAGTTTCTTGTATCCTCGGTTCCAGGTTTATCATATAAAGCATGAACTGCAGCGGTGATAGAGGACAACCTTGTCTTAAACCTTTGCATACCCAGACAGCTTCCGTACTTCTTATCCTACAAGTTATTATGGGCGCCCTCAGGCGGTCATTCTGAAAGGCAGAATAATTACGAGGTGTGCGGTAGCGCGCATGTTGTCGCATTCACTAACCGTC
Organism: Amblyomma maculatum; assembly: GCA_023969395.1. Classification (NCBI taxonomy): domain Eukaryota; kingdom Metazoa; phylum Arthropoda; class Arachnida; order Ixodida; family Ixodidae; genus Amblyomma; species Amblyomma maculatum. The sequence goes on along the minus strand of JAJIZL010031831.1, from coordinate 11,552 downwards.
CTTAACTTTGAAGCTAAGAAATCTGGCATTCGTCGACCCCACATGCCAAGGTCAGCGGTTCTTTGCTGGAAGCCGACACGCGGATCGCGGATATTTCAAGGTTAGGCTGCCCAAACGTTGCAACGGTTTGGCTGCCTCGGATCATGGATAAATACCCGGAGCACGACGCAAGGTTTACTCTTAGGTGGCTGTGCGAATATTGTACATTCACTACCTCGTGCATTTTGTAGGTGGGCGGAAAGGATTTCGACAGTTGCTCTGCGTGCGGCTTTATAATTTTGCCCTGCGGCTGAATGGTTCATTGTCTTTTCGTAAGGGGTTATGCTACAGTGATGCTACTTTTGACTGGCTTGCGGAATAATAACTAGTAGCAACGGAGGGAACAAAAAGGCTGAACAAGACGCTTGTAGAGATACTCGGGAAGATAGCGGCTTGAATTCTAAGCTAGATGGCTTCCTAAAGAAAATGCGTTCTCAAGTTTTATAGCTACAAACTAGTATTAGGCTTTTAGCGACTCTTGTGTTCAAATCAATGTAACAAAGAATTGAAAACGGCAAAGAAACAAGTCCTTGAAAAGAAATCGAAAAGTACTCAAAATTGAAAACCTCAAGATTATTTAGCATAGAGAACAACTTGAAAAGTTCTCCTGCTCGAACACGTTAAATATCAAAGGGGCGCCATCTCATCTTGAGCATAGTGATGATGCTAGCTGAGGTAGTCGGCGAACCGATGATGTAGCATGAGACTGACAAATACTCTCGTTAGTACTCTCGTAAAAGTCAAGTGGAACGAACAGTATTGTGCTATTTGTGCATCGTGATAAAAGAATATATTAGCTAAGGCATCAATAAAAAAAGAACGTGGGCTGCAACTGTGTCGTTTAAATGCGAACCACCCTAAGCAGTTTTCATAAATGCTCACCTCGACCACCATAACAAGTACCTACTCGGTGCTACCGGCAAAATACAAAAACGAAAAGTGAGCCAGAGAGCACTGCAGAATAAGAACTGGTAATATACGAAAGCCTGAGCGTTGCATTTGCACACGATATATTGCGCGCCCTTTTTAGAGCGTTTCCTAGCAAGTCCGGGGGTCGTGTCGAACAAATTTCCTTTCCCTAGTGCACGTTAATTGCAGTGATATGTATAATTATATTTGGTTTACAGGAAGGAAAGGTGGCAGTATCTGATACACTTTCTCCAGCAAGTGTGAGTTGGGACGGTGCACGGCAGCCCCTGTCACGTGGCGTTCCTTGTCGTGTATTCAAGTGGGGTATTTCAGATGGCAGGGACGCTAGACAAGAACACATCTCGTGAAAGCTCGCAAATATATCTCGTGCACGCGAGATTTTAACCATAAACAATGAAACGCGATCGCCTTAAATAAGGAGGCTGATAGACGTATGTGTGGTGCAAATATCGAATAATCTTTTCTTGTAAGGACGATGGCTTGTTTGCGGCTTGAATGACGTAGATATCTTGACTAGCTGCAATGGGACACCGTAGTCGTATCTTTTTGACCAGTCAATTGGAGTTAACCAGAAACATCAGATTTTATGCCAGTGCAGTTCGACTGCCTCGTGAGCCTTAAACCTGAAGACCGATTGTCTTTTCTAAATTACCGTTCTTTGCAAAATAGGCACTTTGTGCTTGAATCTTTCCTGTATTCCGTGGATACCGGACAGCTGTTATGGTATCTGAAACCTAGTACACCGAAGCTACCTGTGCCCTTGATCATCCGGACCATAAAATCTTTGCTGTGGGTTGCCCGCAGAAAGAAGTGGTGCTTTCATATGCAGCCGGACAAATTAGGCTGTTTGATAGGCAGAAATATGCGGAATCAGCACTGCGAACAAACGATGAAGTAAAACATAAAGAGCTTGTAGAAGCTTTATATTCACTTTACAAGACCATTTGAAGGTATCCATAATCTAACCTTGTAGTCTAACCTGGACATTACGGAGTAAGCGGCAGTGCTTAAGTTCTTTCTTCACAAACAGGCGCCGAAAATATGGGGAGCACTTAATCTCTGTCTTTGCAGGTACGACGCGATAGCATACTACCAGCCCACATATAAATTCCCGCTCCATTCAAGCCGTATGAATGTTCCTGCGTGGCCTAGGTTCAACTGGAATGCAAATGGTCTGCAGGTAATTCTGATATCCCCCTCCAATATGAATGGAGTGTACCAAGCTGGCAGCTCCTGCCAAAGTAATGCCAGCCAGCGAACCCTACGTTAAATTAGTGTTCTGCCATGTCAGCTGCCAGTTAGCGCCTGTCAGCACCATGTTCTTGATTTCTCACTCACCGACACCGGCTGACAGTCCGATGTTTGGTGAACATTGACACCATTGCGTTAAAATCCTCGACACTTGGCGTAACATCACCTGAGCAAACATGCTCATCAAAACTACACCAAGCAATAAGGTTCTTGGAATATTAAATTGACGCCACCATGCCTTGCCAAGAACAATAAAATGCTTAATTATAACGCATTGCTTTTGTCGACAATTGATTGCTATTATTTATTATTGTCAATCAAATAAAAAGACATAGTGAAGCCTGAAATCTGAAAATCTGTCAGTAGGGCGCATTGTGCCGTTTTTAGTATGCCTTGTCATAAACATAGGACTATTTCTTTCACCATAAGTTTTCAGCTGAATCCATTAACGCTTTTAGTTTAGCGCGTTTGCCCGTTAGCTTCAGGTCATAAAAAGACCAGCACCAAATACGGTGACAAAAGGACACAAACCGACAGGACGGGCGCTGGCTACCAACTGTGTATTCTCTAGAAAATCAAGCACAATATAAACCAAAACGCAGGCCATGTGACCATTAGGAGGAGGGGCGAAGAAAAAAAGAAACAAAAACAGAGATAAATCATGTAATATGTGTACAGGGATAATTTTATTTTAAACTGCATCATGACACCCTCCGTACCGATCTTTGTAGCACTAGTGCCATATCGCAAAAACAGAGATGAAGAGAGCATAGCATCACTGCATGAGACATGAAGGATGATCAAGATGAAATGGCTAAGTGCGGCGTGGCCTAGAGGCGGTGTTGGAAGCAATAAAACGAAACAAAAACGAGCAGGTGAATGCGGTACAAAGCAGCGACGCAAAAGCAGAGTCACAAACTAAAAAAAGATACACCAATATAGAATATTTGGTGAAGCCAACGATAACCAAGGCAAAATAGGAGATCAGAAAGCATTAATACAGCCAGGGTACGGTTCGGTAAATGAGAGGGTGAACAGGCATAAATTTACAACGCTCACACTTACAGAAACTTAAAACAATTAAAAAAGGGGGTTTAGCTGCGATACAGATACCGCAATTCTTTTCCGTGCAATGAAATCGATGGAGTGCTGACACAAGTGTCGAACCGCCTTATCAATAAAATAAGCCTTGATAACCTCCGGCCTTCCAGTTTTATTTTTCGCCGTCCCGAAGAACCTCGTGCTCTCTAATATCGACTCGCATTTGTGGGCAGACTGGTTGCAGTGACCTGAAAAGTTTCCCCAGCATCTGGGTTTTACATTGAGGAAGTGCGCCCTCGCCCTATTATTAAAACACCATCCTGTTTATCATATGTACAATGTACCGCATGTGAGGGGTATCTGATACACTACCCCGGTAGGGCAGTTGGTGTATCGTTCTGCATTCCTTGTAGTGTGTGCCGCCTGTCTAGGTCTGTTATTCAATGCACATATCTTCAACAGCTTGCATGGGACAGAAGAGACGAGCGCACATCGTACCTTCCAGCTATCTTTTTAACGTTGCGCAACTGTGAAGGTAGGGGATTACTGCCACGCAATTCTTGTCTTTTTCCTTCGTTTTCTTACCCCCTTATTTTAACATTTGCAGCATTGCCTAGCCCAGATTAGAGAGTAGAGAAGGCGAGTAACTAGCGCGATAAAGACGCTGCACTTGGCTGTCGAAGTTGGAGTGCGCCATGTGGACGCTAGTAAAGTCAGCCTGAAGCGCATTTTTCACTATCGTGCGTTTTATCAGCTTTGAGTATGCGCTATCAATAGGAAGCAGGCACTTTCTCGACCTTACGCTATACGAGCAGTAAATTTATGGGTCACTAAAAAGAGTACCAAGTCTAGAAACTGAATTTAGTTGTTCATTAGCAGTTAGGAGGTAAAGCTCAGGCCAACTGCTGAGGCTGTGAAAAAGTCGGCAATTTCAGGAATGGTCTTTTGTAACCTACCAGCTGCGACCATGTCCAATGCCTCTAGGTAATCGTCAACATACCTCTATACCTTAATTATATGCCTATCATTACGGTTTTCCTGAATTCATCTGTCCAGTACAGCTAGGCAGATGTAACACAAAACCAGGGCAACAGACGAGCCGATGTAAATCCCCGACTTTTGTACATAGAATTGACCGCTGAAAAACACCACGGGGGACGTGAGGTAGAACCTCATTTTCCTCACATCCACCGTACCTCACTTCCACCGTGTCTGACGTCCAACGTGGTGTCTTTCGGCGGTCAATTCTACGTACAAACGTCGGGAGATTTGCATCGTGTCGTCTGTTGCTCTGGTTTTGGGTGGCATCCACATTCAGGAAAAGCTTCAGGAAAAACTTAAGCATAAGCATATAATTATTGTATACATGCATGCTGACAATTACATCGTAGGTTTTGTACAGGGTCGGCACTGGTCGGTTAACGAGACTGTTCAAGAAATTCCCGACCTGTTCACAGCCTCGTCAGATGGACTGAGCTTTACCTCCGAAGTGAAAATGAACAACCAAATTCAGTTTCTAGAATTGCTTCTTTTTTGCAACCCCCACTTTTGCTTATCGTATACCGTAAGGGCCAGGAAGAGCCTGCTTCGTTTTGATAGCGCGCACAAGCTGATAAAACGCACGATAGTGACAAATGCGCTTCATGCTGCCTTTAGTAAGAGCTGTGTCCACATGGCGCACTCCAGATTTAACGACCAAGTGCAACGTCTTTATCGCGCTAGATACTCCCCTTCTCTGGTATCTAATCAGTACGATCGCAATGATGCAAAGGGTAAACGGAAAACGAAGGGAAAAGTGAAGAACCGCGTGGCTGTAATCTCCTACCTTCACAAGGTGTCGCACACCGTAGAACGATAGCTGGAAGGTAAGATGTGCGGTCTTCTTTTCTGCCCCATGCAAGCTGTCGAAGATGTGCATTAAATAAAAAACCAAGATAGGCGTCATGCGCTATTAGGCATGCAGAATAATACACCAACTGCCGTACCAGGGTGGTGTATCAGATCCCCCTAACATGCGGTAAATTGTACATAAGGCAGACGGGACTGTGTTTTAATGTTAGGGCCAGGGAGCCCTTTCTCAGTTTAAAACACAGGTTCAGGGGATACTTTTCGGATCACTGCAACCAGTCTGGCCCCAAATGCGAGCCGATATTAGTTCTTTGGAACGGCAAAAAAAGAAAATAAAACTGAAAGGGAGGGTATAGAGGCTTATTTTATTGCTAAGGCGGGCGACTCTTGTGTCAGCACTTCATTGATTTCATTGCACGGAAAAGAAACGCGTTAGCTAGATCATAACTAAATCCCTCTTTTCATTCTTTTAAGTTTCTTTGAATTTTCAAGTTGTAAATTTCTTCTCTTATTTACTGAACCATAACCGGGTTGTTTGTGCTTTTTGATCTCCTATTTCGCCTTAGTTGCCGCTGGCTTCCCCAAAGATTGTGTAATGGTTTATCTTTTTTTAGGTTGTAGCTGCTTTTGTTTATCTGTTTTTTGCCGCGTTCACCTGATCAATAGCCTTTTTTGTTTTTACCGTTTCTGACACCGTCACTAGTCCACGCCGTTGTTAATCGTTTCATCTCGGTCATCCTTCATGTGTCATGCAGTGATGCCATGCTCTCTTGTTCTCTGTTATTTGTTATCTGGCGCTTGTGCTACAAAGATCGGTGCGGAAGGTGTCTTGATGCGATTAAACAAAATTAACGCTATAAATATAATACATGAATCAACTCTTTTCTTTTCTTCTTCGCCCCTCCTCCCAATGGTCACACGGTCTGCGTTTTGGCTCATATTTTGCTGGTTTTTCCCGGGCATAAACAGTTGGTAGTAAGCGCCCGTCCTGTCGTTTTATCATATGTCGTCCTTTCCCGCACTGGTCTTTTTATAGGCTAGTATGAACCAATTGGCCCAAAAAACTATTTTTATCAGCTTCAAAGTTCAAGTGCAGTACTCTGAATTCAATAAATCTTTGCCCCCGAACTTATATCTGAAGCACAGTCTAGGGCGATTTGATGGTTATCGCGGCTTGGCCCAGTATCCTCTGTAGGGACGAGCTTTTCTTACTCTCTTTGTTGTTTCTTAGGCAGCCGCCGCTCCCCTCTGGGCGAGTATCTTTTTATTTGCTTTCTTTTTGCTTTAGCTATTAAGCAGGACTGCATTACGCTTGAAGTATTTCTACCAATATTTGACATCGTTCCCAAATATAAGAGGTAACCAACTGTACATTTCATCGCAATGAATTAAAGCTTAGCACAAAAAGACATGTTGGTAAGTTCGTCGCGGGGAGAATGGTTGTAGCATTGAACAGCACACGAGGGGGATAAGAATGCAATATCGTGACTTTCTCTTTTCCGAAATCGGCCGTTACGCACCTGAAAAGCTAGGCACATCAACGCTCACGCGATAACTTCCGAATCGTGCAAAACTGTACATATCACAATGAGGCACGTGTGGTGCCTCATTGCTGTACACGGCTTATGGCCTCCAATTCAATTCATGTCATGCTGCTGTTTTAACAAGTAGTGTTGCGCTAATCGATACTAAGCCTGTAAAGATGCCAATGCGAGCAATTCAAGAACATCTCCTTTTGGCTAACATTTCATATTTGTTTGCGTATTTGTGCTTGTAGTTTTATTGTATTGGTTCTAAATATTAGCTCACGTTTATTTTGCTGATGGTCGTTGATTTTGCCGTGAACTGCTTATCAATGATAAATGCCAATAAAGGCTAAGCATTGAAACAAACAGGTTACCCTGAATATGTTTTGAATATTTTGGTGCTTAGAAGATTATTTATTTGAAATCCACTACGTTTTTCATGTATTTTAAGCTCATTATGCTTTCATGTGAAGTGTTTGTTGTGTTACGTACTAAGTTGTCTATTAACTAAAGTGTGCAAAGTTGAACCCGTTGTGATGTCTTTCCTCGTACTAGAACTGCGTCCGACATGTAGTAAGGCGCGGCCGGATTTCGGCAAGCCGCAATTAGACGGCGTTTACTTCTCAGCCGCTTCTTTCTCGGAAAAAGTTTCATTTGATTTATGATTTTACCGTATGTGATACGTCTGCTGAATTTTTTATTGAAGTATTCTACCTCAGGTCTGCCATTGTTTGGGCTAGTGGTGTGTTTGCATAGCGTTCTGGAATATGAAGTGTTGCCCACATGACACAGCTGGTAAATTATTTGTTCCTTGGCATAATTTATAAGGAAAGGAGTTGGAGAACAACTTACTAAAGGTAATTAGTTACAGGGTCGATTACCTAGTTTTTGTAAAGAAACAACAGCTACACACAGAATGTCCTCCACTAGTTATTGAGAAAGCTCATGGGCTCACATACACCACGAAATCCACAGATCTGGAAAGATTCAATTCTTGGACTTAAGACTCAGACTTGTACCAAACCATGTTTCTGCATGTAACCGCCAGACTCTGTGAAGCCCTTACCGTGCTCCCAGCCCCGACATTTAACGTTGGTAAATGATGACTTTGTTTTACCTTGCAATAGCGCTGCACTGCGCAACTGCTGCTTCCTTCTGATTGGGGAAAGTGAGAAAGTACAAATTGTCAGGCTTAAAGGCGCAGTTTACAAGACTCAACTATCGGAAGATTATGTGAAATGATTGTTTCTACAATTGCATCTTGCAAGCGTGTCCTTGAGGAGAACGAAGCGGTTCAACGTCAGAGGATTGCTGCTATTATCTACGTGCGCTCGCTTTCCCATCGTTTGAAACAAAAGAGGCGGAAATTTCAAGTTCTCCTCGCTTACAATTAGGCAGCATTTGCCGAGGCGTGCAAAGAAAGTGTGCACACGCTCTGAGGAAAGTAAACGACGTTAAACGCGCTATATGCCGAAGTCCCCATTTCTTTCGGTGGACGATATCTCGGTCAGACGGGACGCGCTCTGAGCGACCGCCTTCTGGAGCACAATACTTCCTTGGGGAAGGATGCCGGTTCTAATTTAGCCCATTACTGTAAGCAACGAAAACACAAGTGCGCCTAGTTTCTTGCTCGGACAACGATTTGGAGGTACGAGAATCGAACAGCGCTAGAGTTGAATTGCGTGCCACATATATAAGGCGTTCTGCAGCGCAATCCTTCGTTATCACTGGTATCCGGGCATCTGCCTGCCTAGAAAACACGTTCTGCGAAGTTTGAGGTGCTTTCCTGCTTTTTGCCTTGCGTTTGTGTGCTTTTTTGGCAGGAAAAGTTAGTTATTGACAGTGTGCTTCATAAATCAAGTATTTAAAATCTATTCTGTGTTGTCGTTGTTGTTCTCTTTTGTTTTTCGTATAATAAGTATGGTAATTCTTGCAGTTTGGCACTAATTCTACCTTCCATTATTCTAGAAAAAAAGCCAACTTCCTCCACGATCTTGTTCGCTCAGAAAATCGCCACCCAAAAAACTATAGTTTACGGAAAGCCCTAACACTACAGTGATCCTTGAAATTTCACTACCCATCATCCTCAAGAAAAGAATATATGAAGGAATTCCAATACGGCCTAGAAAAATACGTAATGAACTAAGCACTTTCGAACACATCTTAGCCTATTAAATTCACTATAAGTGATATTAACTATTCCCGTATCTCACAAGCGATTGGTATAAAACGAGAAGGTCATTCCCATAAGGCGACCAAGAGCTTATTTGAAATAGACTCCTGCTTTCATAACAAGATACGCAAGTGCGCTGTCGGCAGCAAAACGTTACGAGATGCAAAGTTCCTGGAATATTAATACTTCTGGAATTGTTTCGCGCTCCAACGCTATGGTATTGTTATTAGTGTATTGATGACAAAAAGCCCATCCCATAATTACAGCACTTCTGGCGACTGTTACGTGAATGCTGCGAAATCCGTTTTTTATTCCACACAATCACATACAATAAAAATTTGCTCTCGGTAGTACATTCTCACAGCCGTTTAACATCAACACGCGAGCGTCTACTGCTGAGTCGATAATCGCCGCATCACAGACCAGAGCGGCGAAATGTGTGGAAACGCACGCGAGCGTGCGTTTGTTTTTTTCTTCTTTAGCACAATAGCGTAACAATCTCATATCGGAGGAAATTCGGCGTCGTCATCGGTGGCGGCGTTGTTTTTCGTCAACAAAAATTATGATGAAGCAATAAAATATAGAGACAGGTGAGGGATATCTTGAATGACTTCATATTTTTCAACGGAGTCAATCGAGATTCCAAGACGGGCACGCTGGCTGTAAGATATGTAGGCTCCTTACATATATGTAGGATTAAAGCGGAATAAAGGCTTTCTTAGAGAATGCCCGATGCGAGCGGAACCCGATAAAACAACTGAATTATATTTCTAGAACGCGAAACCGGAGTCTTGGTAGATTCAGCTTTCCAAAAGTTTTTTGATTTGTTTTGTTTCTACTCCCTCTAATTTCTTTCATTTTTTTCCATTCTGCCGGACTGCCATTCCTACTTTCCGTGCCAGCCGTCTCATGCCTGCACATAATCGTTACTGAGTTGAACCACGCTGTCCAATTCACACCCCGACCTCCTTCTCTGCAATGCGGCATAAAGTACTGATGCCGTCAGCAGTTATCCTAAGGACCCCCACTCTCACCCACCCCGCCGAATTGTTCGCTAGTGGACGGCGGCTCCTCTCTCCTTCCTCTTTAATTAATTGGCTTTGTTAACCTTCTAAGAAAGAATCTCCGGAAGCAATACGTGCTTAATGTTCTTTGTTTACATCTCTAGCTAAGATTTGAATAAATTCGTAACAAGTGCATTTTTGTTGCTGCATTTGCGGATAAAAATTCTTTCACGTGTACCCATTCCTGTGGTTGCCTTCCTTTCGAAACAAAATTGCGGTCTAATCCCTCATCTGTCCTGTTACTATCTATATTTTATTTGGGCGCCAGCTATCAACTACGGAGCAGCCTTCAGCTGTTTGGCGCGTGCATCACGTGTCTTCATCGTGATGGTCATCCGACACCATTGAAGCCATTGGCCATGTGCACATCCCGAGGTGTTTTACGTGTATATTTTCCCGTCGTGGTCTAGGTGACGTTTTTCTGCGGTGTTATGTTTTAAAAACTTCGCGTACCGCATCTGCAGCGGTGACAATATAACCAGGAGTACGGAGAGCGTATACGGTGTGTCGACGAAATGAGCGTACTTGCTGTGCAACTGTGCGATCATTTCGAACAAAGTGTATGAACAAAGAAGCTTGTATTTTGTGATTGAGTTTTTTTTATAAATATAGCCATTCCGATTTTTCATGCATTCATTCGAATGTCAAGTATTTCCTTCAAACCGCTCTTTAAATGCCATAATGGAGGATTGCATGCGTCCGGTTCGGGATTATGAACACTTGCAGGAACAAGCAATAAAAAAAGAAAGGTTGTCACCAAAGTAGCATTTACGCGCTCAATAATGACGGCGAGCTTGTCTATAGTTCGAAATTTCTTGAGCGTGGCAGCTCAAAAAAAAAAAAAAAGTAAGAATGACAAAGAAGAAAAGTGAAAATGTAGTACGCTTTAATGGCTGGTAGTAAAACAAGAGCCCACTATGCGTGAAATGTAATAAATTAGAGCAGCCAGCTGGGCGGTTTGGAAGGGCTTTATCAGCTTCGCGATCGTTCATTTATTCTTTGCCCTTGTCTTTCCGCGCTGGTATTTCCAATCGTTCTTGCACTCATTTGCTTACTTCAGTTAAAAAGAGAAACATATTGAAGCATGTACGACATGCCTGCTTCGAATGAGCTTGTTATGGGCATATCGACGCAAGCACCCGTTTCGAATGTCGTTTACTTTTCAATCTTGTGGCGTATTGGACGCTTCGTCGGTCTTGTGGACGCAAGGAATGAGGTCGCCGGCGCTCAAGCCAACCCATTACCAAGATTTCGTGCGAGGAATGAACGAAGCCAAAAAATTACCATCGCCGAGATCTGAGCCAAATGCGGAAGTCATTTTGCAGAGGCGTGCGGTACAAGTAACGCAGCCATGGTCGAACGTGCACAAGAAGAAAAACCCGCCCCAAAGAAAGGCACTCTGCGCTTTCCGTTAATGTATAATGAGCTGTAACACTTTCAAGCAGTCGTTCTTTGGTTAGCTCGTAAGGTTATTCCGCATTCGTAAGCGGGTGTGTTTTATCGGCCGCACACGTCGTTTAATATATTCTCTGCTTTCTTCCTTTCATCGATCTCCTCTACTACTGCGTACAAAATTAGCTCCATTATCAATACCAGAGTTCTTTATCGTGTCGCGAGAATTCCAATCCGTCGCTTTAGCAAGCGCGATTTTTTTTAACCTTCTACTAACAAGAGCCTAGC
>JAJIZL010031828.1:167-31498 GCA_023969395.1 Amblyomma maculatum | reverse complement strand
AGAGTTCCTTGGACTGCCAGAAGATCAAATCAGTCGATATTGTCGACCATAAACCCTGACTGCTCATTGGAGGGTCAAATTCTAAAGTTAAAGCTCAGCTACTTTGGTCATCTGATGAGAAGAGAGGAGTCGCTGGAGAAAGATTTGATGTTGGGAAAGGTTGAGGGTCGCCGGAGAAGGGGTAGGCAGCGAACACGATGGTTAGATGGCATTCTCGAGGCATTGCAGATGAAGCTATGTGATGTTAAGAAGATAGTGAGAGACCGGAAAGCGTGGCGTGACATGGTCCATAGGGTCACGAAGAGTCGGACACGACTGAACGCCTGAACTGAACTGATTACATATCGCATCGCAATAATCATCCCTGCAAAGTAGCCATCCCCCTATGCAAAACAGATTCTTTGTTATGCTCAATTGTTCCCCGTACTTGCAAAGGATGGAACGATCGTTCTAATGAAATTATATCTATTACTGGTACAAATAACTTTCGCAAAGCTTTAACCTGCATTGTATAAGTACTACTAGGTTTGTTTTTACTGATACAATTATTCACGATTTCATAGCTAATATTGTATATATAGGATCTATTATTTATGTACCCGCTTTTTACAGTGTTTTCTTCCTGTATTTGTTTTGCCCACTCCCCTCTGAAATGCCTGTACAACCCTGAGGGTAAAGACAAATAAATAAGTAAATAAATTATAAAATCGTAAAGGGGAGGAGGTAGGCATCGTGCAATGGCCTTGCCTGAGAAGTATGGCGACGAGATCACCACCTCCGCCTCAGGAACTTCAATGCTAGTTCCATCCGCCAAGAACAACATTGCCTTTTTCCCTATAAGCCCCTTCGCAGGTACGAGAGGCTGGCCCACCACAATGCTATTGGTGCTGGTGTCACGCAACACGGAAGCTGGCAGTGCGAACACCTCACCGTGCATCACGGGCGTTTGCATTCACAGGGTTCGAAGTCTGGACCACCTTTTCTAGCTGGCTTTCTGGATACCTTATCCCTGGAGATGCGATGGGGGAAGAATTGCGAGGAGTCAGGCAACATGCAGACTCCACACGATCCCCTGAACTCTTACACATGAATCACAGTACACAATGTCCTCGCCTGCGGCAGACTGTAGAGAAAGGTTGATTTAGTTTCGCACGGCAATCTACGACTCTGTGCCCAGTCTTCTCGAAAATGAAGCACCGAACCTGGGATTGTGAGCGAGGAGCATAGGTTTTGGGTGTCACTTGATCTTGTTCTACCTTCTCTTTGAAAACAAGTGGATTACTTTGCCGCTGTGCCTCGAGAAAATGATCGGCCACCTTTGTCAGTTTGTAAACCATCTTACAATTCTTTCACGTAAAAACACAGCAATATGGGAGTGACAATAGTATATGAACTGCCCAGCCATCATCGTGTCACGAACATTCTGAAATGTGTGGTCCTATTTCCGCATTTCGACCCACCGGTCAAACAAGCTGAAAAACCTAGCAGCATATCGCGACGCTGTTTCGCAATCCTGGGGCTTACTTTGGCGAACTTTCTCGCGATAATCCTCAGTAGTAAATCGAAGTCCCAGCAGTTAATCAAGCTTAGCATTCTCATAGTCAACCGAATCCTCAGGCGAGAGCCGACCGAATACCTTTAAGGCTTCCCCACCGAGGAATAAGCTCAAAGCTGTGGCCTACTTTTCTCTTGGCCAATCCTGTCCTGTGGCCAAATGTTCGAACCTTTTCAAATAGGCATCTAAGTCATCTCGACGTTCATGGAACGGCGGTATAAGCTTATGGGGGTTTATGGAGGGAACCTGAATGACACTGCGTTCTGCGTGTTACTGATGAGCAGGATTTGTGCCACCTTCCATAAGCCTTATCTGCAACTCCAAATAACGTGCCTCTAACTCCAGTTTCTGCTTCGCAGCTCGTTCTAACTCCACTTTCTCCCTTGTAGCTCATGCCTCTAAATCTAGTTTCTTTTTCGAAGCTTCGCGCTTAGTGATTCTCTCTTCCCATGCCTTCTGAAGCTCTTCTTACACCCACTCTCACTACTTGGCATCCTTCAATCCCATGCGCTCACCTAAGGCGACAATACTCCAAAGCACTCCTATTGCCTCCAAAAATATTTTCTTTATTTAGCCTGGAGAGTGGTTTGCTCTTGTCACGGAGGCCAAAATTGTGAGGAGGTTCTTTAAAACCCACAAATAAAATGTCTGATATAGTGGGATTAAAGAAACACACGACCAGACCGGTCAAACTAGGAACATTTCTTTTTATGCATACCACATCAGACTACACAAAAAAACAAAAAATAACGAGCTCAACACAAAATGAATATAAATACGAACTAATAACAGGCACCGGAACGTTGGAAGAAGGAAGTCGCTGCCGGTTGCGCGTGCTCAGAGTTCACGGAATGTCCGGTGCCCACAGACGCTTGGGTCAAGTCAGCAGATGGCTTGGCGGCGGGAGACGCTCGGCCGAGGCGAGAGGCCTCAGGTTGCCGTCATGTGGCAGAGACGCCTGATTGACAGATGAATCTGTACAACGCAACCAGCACGACGCCGAACGTGCGTGCTGGCTACGTGCTCCAGGAGCACAGCAGGAGTCGGCCACTCACAGGTCTGGTCACCCGGGTCATAGGACAGGTGGGACGCAATCCACAGGAGCTCCATGGCCACTCCTAGGTCTGACATCTCGGGTCGTAGGACGCGATCAACCGCAGCTCCTTGACCACCCGGCCTCCTGCAACACTGCTCTGCCGGTCTCTGTCCTACGTGTCACTCTGCCTTTCGTGTGACTTCCCCGTATGCGCCTCATACTTGCGTCATCGTTTTCTCTTCTCCCTTTTGCGGGTAGTGTTAGACACCATTATATGCTAGCTCCTTACAACCATGCAGCCTTCCAATATCCTGTCTACCGTGTCCCTCCCGCCACCGCTGCCAATGTGGCTTGCATCCTGGGACCACCCCTTCAAAATGCCCTCGACGGCTTCGTGTTGTCTAGACCCTGCTGTAGTGTCCGTGAGGTTCGCAGGCGTACATGAAAGAGTCGCGCGCTTGAACCAGCGCTTCGGCTGCGTTTCCTTGGCATTTGCAGACAGCCATGAAGGAGTTAATCTACAGCAAACAGTGCGTGATCACCTTTAATTGAGCTGCCGTTCTTTAAATTAGGCTATTTATATATGAGTATAACCTGGCTTTGCAAACAAAGTATAACCAAGCACGACAAAACTTTCGCCTGCATAACGGGTATTAGTCGAGCTAAGCCATAGCCATTTTTTTTTCTCTTAAAGAATTAGACCTATAATAAACGCGAGTTCACACTGAATAGCACGGAATGGCGGTAGGTGCCATAGAGACACCAGCATAGCAGGTGCCGCCGACGCAGAGCCAGCTTTCTCCTCTTGTGCGTTAGCTCCGCTGCTGAGGCTTCGCCATAATTATCACACTTTTATTTTATAACGACACAGTGCGTAGACCTTTATGTTTCAGTGAGTGGGCAATTTGCTATCACGATGGTCAATTCCAGGCCGCCGTCCGCTGTGCCTTCGAGGCAAAACAACACAGGCTTAGTGACGACTAGGGAAATTAACAGCGCGGTGTCTGAGCGCCGTCGTCTGGCACGCTCGCTGCGGCAAGCTCGCGGCATCCAGTGTTGCAAGCGTTCATTTAACTTCTCTGCTTTCAATGAACGGCTCGGCCCGACCGTTTTGGATGTTTACGGCTAAATATACCGCACTAATGATGCTACAGACACCCCGAGACGGGGATGCAATTCACGCTGTTGCTGCACCGCAAGGTAGTACTAGAGGGCTGAATACAAACGCCGGCGGAGTGATTTGCTGAAACGAGTGGAGAGCACGCGTTGTTGAAGTGGGCTAACTCGTTGGCTTTACTCGGTCGCCGACGAGCGAACGTCGCTCTCCGCCGCCGCCAGGTTCACGGTCCACGGCCTGGAAAAACTGCTCTTGCATTTATCTCCTGCTCCGGTCCACGGACCTGGCGCAGACCTCATAGCCCGGAGGTGGGACGTCACGTGAAGTTTGATCCGTGGGCCAAAACTGGTCCGTGATCCGTCGTCTGGATATACCTTAAATTGTGCACTTCTCGCGGTAGTTCTTATAAGAATCAATAATGACTTCCGATAGGGTACACAGCACTAACCTGGAGGGTAATAACTAGAGCATCTGCCTTGCATTCGGGAGATACCAGGTTTAATCCCCGGTGCCGCTTGGTACCCACCGTTTTCTAATGGGTGCATGATTTCCTCCGGCCTGATCCTCGGCTCATCTGGGGTGAACTGCTTGGCAAACGATCAATTACACAGGGATTGGTCCTGGTACCTCCGAATGCGAGGCGGATGCTCAACCACAACGCCACCGCTTCGGTACCCTAAGCACCGTGTCATTCCCAACAAATAAGTTAGCGTCATTTATCAATAGATCAGAGGGAGAGGAGCTACGTTTCAGGCATGGTCTCAGAGACCGGGCATCAAGGCACGGCTGACTAAAGCTTCTCGAGTGCTGCCACGCAGCCCTGCCATGGAGGCCAAGTAAGGCCATCATGAATGCCGCTGTTCAAATGGGCCGCATCATGGAGCTGAACTTTCTAAACCGTGCAGAACGACCGCTCCTGCGTGCTGCGCGGTAATGCATTGAACCCTGTTTTTCTAACACTCCTAAGAAAAACTATAATGATATGCAGTATTACAGCCTCAATGCAATTACATTAGAATATTCCAAAAATTTGAAGCCTTGTTCGATTTGTTTCAAATAATTTTGAATTCGTATTATTTGACCTTTTCTGGTACTGAGTAGGAGAATATTCGAACTCGCTATTCAAACATTTCGTATATGCGCACTTCCTTGCAAGTAACGTTTACTGAGAGCGAGAAAACAGCTGTTTTTGTGATATTTATGCATCATAAATATTATTTGTTTGTTTGTTGTTTCTTTGTTTGCAGGCCCCCAGCCTACAGCTTCCAGGACACCGTCTGGAGGACATCAATATACACCACAACCTGTTCTTACAGTTACCACTACTGCTGCATATGCACCAGCTGTATATATAAGTAACAAAAGCAATGCACCGAAAACGGAAGATGGGGACAAAGCGACTGAGAGTCCTGTTTCTAAAGGCCGGTATTCTACGCGTAGCCATATTGGTGTACATAACGTGCCGAGTAAAGACTCGAATGGTGGTTGCAACGGTGATTCCCCGATTGAGGCCGAATCGATGGCTGAAGAGAAAGCTAAGGTGCCGGCGCATAGCCCCAACCAAATAAACTCGCTAACTCACAATCTCGCGAGCCAAATACCTCCTCAGGCAGCTCAAGCGAGCGTGGAAACTGCACCGGATCATCCGTGGACGGCGAAAGAGTTCTCGCTGCAGCCACCCTGATGGCCGGCAGTACTACTACTAATAATGCAAATGCTGTTTCAGAGCGCGGCAAGCAGAGCACAAAGAATGCCTCAGGCAGCAGGACATCTGATGTTCAGCACTCAATGAGCGAACTGAGAGAAGGCACAGACATTACGGCACTGCCAGCACAAGTACATGGGGCGCCTTCGAACCGCCAGGAAAATAGTAAACAGCAGCCACCCGATGCACAGTACGTCTCTACAATGTCTACTGTCCAGCCTGCAACAAACAGTTCGAGTGAAGCCGCTGCAGACGTGCCATCCGGTGGTGAGTACGCGGGGCGCTAACTTCTTATTACAGCTTTAAGAAAGGCGCACGTGGGAGGCATCAACAGGAACGTGCCTCTAACTTTAATGGAACATGAAAACTGTGCTCTACATAGCACCACAGAATACCGCGAGGACATCAAATTAAAGATGGCGGCGTCCATCAGGAAATTGCAAGCACTCCCAGTGATCCGCTTTCTGTATTTGAAAGGTCGCCGTTCAAAGAAAATTCATACCGAGCTAATGGCAGTGTATAGCGATAATGTTCAAACCTCTAGGAATATCGATAAATGCTTAAGAAGAATTTAGGTCACTTACACAAGCCTCAACGACAAAGAACGGAGTTACCGCTCGTCTCTGGCTGGTGTACCAAGCCTTGCGACGAGTACGGGGTCTCTGACGTTCGCGGACCGGTGTATGACTGCCGAATAAATAGTGGAAAGTGTTATTTTTAGTGTAGACTCCATGCTCAGCATTTGTAAAGCAGCCTGCGCATGACGAAGGTTGCTGTGTAAAATCATTTGTCTGATCCATGACAATGCACCGCTTACGTCAGCGCAGATTATGGTGACACACGCGGCCGTTTCAGGCTACGAACTATTGCATCATTCTCCATACTCACCCCATCCCTCACAAAATACCTTCTTGCTCTTCCTTCCCGTGAAGAAGAGACTATACGCGAGAACACTACAAGGACAAGGAGGGACGGATTGTTGGAATGATTGCTCTTCCAGAACAAAAAGTAATGAAGATGTCTAGACCGATGGTCGACACCAGCTTGTCCATCAGCGGCAGAAGTGCCGCTGTATTGTAGAAGTGTACTGGACGGAGAATATGTGTATAATGATGAAACTCCCATTCAAGCCGCATTTTTGCATCTGCCTTTCTTCACAGGGACATTATGAACGCCCCTCGTACGTCGTCATAATTTCGTTTCTAGATTCGCTGATGTCTGGGTAAGAACGTATTAGTTTTGTTACGCGTGTGCTATATGCATTGGCGGCATTTATACACGGCGTGTCTAGTAAATCGGCTCCATGCGAGCGATAGGAAGCCACGAACAGCGAAGCATACTATAATGACTGTCGAGGTTTCCTGGTACGCAGAATGCATTCCCATACATGATTCCACTGCGATGGACGAAGACCTTGCTTTTTTGTCAGCTCCTTTTCTACAATATGGCTAGATTTCTTGATTGAGATTATTATTATGCTGCCATGAGATGAATTTAATTCAGTGTTGTTGTTGTTTTTTTAATTTAGAGCATGATTCGGGTCACACTTTTTACAGCCCCCCGCTCTGCTCTATCTCAGTATAGAAACATAAGACGGCACTTTACTAACACATTCTCGTTCGCATCATGGCAACAGGTGGTTTGGTTAGATAAATTATAACACCAAAGTTACTGAACAGACCACACGGAAGTAGTTCATTGCTGCAAATGAGGTGCTTGATCGATATATACCCATCCAAAATCCGAGGGGTGCCGCGCTTACATCCGCACCACTTCAGGGTCGCATGAGCGTTCTCCTCGAGCCCCTTCTGCAGGAGTTCACTCTCTCCTTTCAAATTATTTTCTCTCAAAAAGCTGGGTAGTTAGCGGAACCAAATTTACTTCATCTGACCCGAGGTTATTTTGATTACAAAGCACTGGAATAACAGCTCTGCTCTATTAAGCACGCTGTCACTGCACAGACCACTTATGTGCACTATGTCCCCATTCCTATACTTCAGATAACTTTACCTCAATCAGTTTCTTTAAATTTTTCGCTGTTGAATATGCAGTGATGAACTGCACAGGTAAAATGCAAGTGAAAGTGGGCTTTATTTCTGTACATCTTCGGCACTTTCGGACACATCCCAAGAACGTGTCGCGCGCGCCTGTATACCACTATGGCGTCTGAAGTAGGGTCACTGAAACAAAGTAGCATGTTACGTTGTGAGGGTACATGTTGCAGAAAATAGCAGCTAGATTAAAAGAAACACTGTTGGTCTGCAGAGCGAAAAATTATGTTCTAGCCACTATTTACTTTTGTTTGCGTGTGTGCATGCGTGCCTGTCCACGCATGAGTACGTACATGTTATTGATGCGAAAGGATTAAATGGCTATGTTCGCGAATTGATATCCGCAAAACCTGCCCGCAAAACGTGTCCGCACTTAGAAAAAAGTGTCACCGCCAAGGATCAAACAACCGCACTTTCGCTCTTCAGCCGAGCGCAAACGCATACGTCACGCTAACGCCTGAGATAGCGTTTGTAATTACCCCTGTCCAGCGTAAGGGCACCGAAAGGCGCTGATGGAAAGGACATCAGGGGCTGTAAAAAAAAAGGCAAAAAGTGAACAAATATTCAAAGAACTTATACCACAGTATAGTTTACGGAGGGAAACGAAAGATTTAACGAAACCTGGGCATGCAAAATTTATAACAAAACTGAGACAGCGAATCTCCCGTTAGACTAACTTTAGTCAAACGCGTTGAACCATCTAGCGACGTTGACTCAGAACACTACAGCACAGCAGTTTTGGGGGACCATAACAGCAGTGGCGCGCGGAAGGGAGCAGCAAAATGAGCCTCGAACTCGAATTACCCTTAATTTATAGCAGATAACGCGTCACAGATGGCAAAGGCTTCAATAAACAAAAATGCAGCAGCGCAAACGGCAGAAGTGAGAGACATGTTTTCGTATTACGCCACCTAGGCAGACTTATGGGCACCCCTGGAAGTTTCCATCTCCCTTTTGCCGTCTCAGTGAATTGAAGGGGAAATAAGGGGCTCGTCACGATACACGAAGGAAAGAGTCCAACAGTTCACGAGGCTAATCATAGCGAAGGGATATTATTTTGTTTAGCTTCTCGCAAGAACACAATGCTCGATTATTTATTTATTCACTCTTCGAAAATATCACAGTACCCTTAAAATGCATGACAAAGAAAGTAACGCGGTGTTCTCTGAACTCAACAGAATTTTTTCTCGCTTTTCCTCTTGCATTCGTGCACATTACAAGCAAAATAAAATAATAACTGAAATATGTGTTATTTTTATCGCAATTATGGCGTCAGCTATGCTTCAAAACAGAAGAACCCAAACTATAACGTAAGAAAGTTGGCAGCGATGCAGATGAATTTCTTTACCCGAACCAATATTGATATTACGGCATATAACAAACACCGTGACAAAACTGAGCGATTCTCTCAACAGTGGCATTGTTTCGGTAGCATCGCGCAAGCTGGAGTGTTTTCATTTCCTAGTTTGTGAGCTGATTCGTACAGCTTCTCATTCGTTACAAATGCCCGAAGCGTTTCAAAGCAAGAGCGGTAGAGCGTCATGTGAAGCCCGAAACGATGTAATGATTAGAAAAAATGTCGCCATTCTGAACTTTCAATTCGTTATCAATCACATTTCACACTGTACAAGAAGAGCGTAAAGCATAATGATTGAAAAAAAAAAAAAAAAATGTTACGGTCTCTAGCAAGCGTAGCGAGCTATGCCGTGACTGGGACTATGGCTGAGCCAAACTGAGGAGGCGTAAACATTGAATTTGATGTTTCCTATCTAATGTACCGAAAGGTTCTAAAATAAAGCGGACGCTACCAAAATAGCGCCTCCTGTGGTTTGTTTGGATGTTCGACAAATTTCCAACTCAAAATTTTAGCCTTCTTTATAAACTCAAATGAACATCATGAGATAACGTTTCGATGCATATAGATGAATTAAAGAAAAAAAATACTCTTTCACTTGCACGACGCGACTGTAAACGAAGATGTCACATTGTAACTGGAACCGGAAAGCATGGAACCCTTATTTTTGTACAATATCGCAAGCGAACCGAAGCCATATTTTGGAATTGAAAGAAAAAGAAAGAAAAAAGCATCGTTTTTTTTTTGTCACCATAATAGTGACACCTTCACTGTCTTTTGGCCAAAAATGTAGGCAGCGTTGCCTGATAGCTCAGCTCAGCCATGCCTAGCAACGTTTCCCAACAAACATTTCGGCGTTGTCTTCAAAGTGAACGGCTGCGTTTTCAACACTCTGTGTGAGGTGGGATGACTGCCCCGCTCACGTCAACTGGGGTTGCAAAGTTCTGACAGCGTGCCTGCAGGTTTGTAATCAATATCTCCACTGTTATCCTTTTTTTTTTTTTTTGCAGAGAACTACTGTTCGGTACAAGAGTTTTATGAAATTTCCCCTCGTGGACTCTCTATCCCTGTGAATGAGACTCACGTGCCAAAAAACAGCACCTTCTGGGCGTCCTGCATTGACAACTTTACTTTGGTCGGAAATGAGAGCGTTGTAACCTGCCTGCAGAATGGCACTTGGGAACTTCCGCCGCACATGAAATGTAAGCCGCTGCAACTTTTCTTTATCTCTCGCTCTCTCTTTAAATTTGTGCGCTGCACTTTTCCTAGTGCTTATTGGCGCTTTACAGTGCAATGACTGCATCCGGCTAGAGGAAGTTAAACGTCTTTAAAAGTCGGTCGGATGTACGCACCCCTAATCTGTTCACCGCATTACATGTCCTACGTACGCCCTTTTTTTTTTTTCGTCTTCATTTCAGCTAGGATATCATAAACTCGATGTTTCCTCTTATGCAAGTCAACTCTTTCTACCCCTCAAACCTAACCTTTTATTTTTGTCTCCACGGTACAATGTCCAGACTTCGTTTTATACTTCGAGACCTTCTCTCGAATCTGACCTATCCATATTCTTAATAAACGTATCGTTCATTCTTTGCAGCCACAAACCGAAACCAGAAGCCAAAGATGTTGTATAGGGTCTAAGAGAGCATTTCAACGTCGGGCTAATTGGTGCAGTTGGTGTCACTTTTAAACCTGCATCACACGGGATTATTCCGTGTTAAACAGAGTCACTTTCTTATATTTTGTTAGACTGATGGCATCTCGACTAGGGCTATTTCATTTTTGCGTGACTATTAGTTCCTTCTGCAGGTCAATAAACCCAGTTTGCCAGTCACCGCCTGTGTCCTGTGATCACGCCCTTGTTTTCGCGCTGTTCTTTTTTTTTTTTTTCCGCAGAGTGTCCTAGCTAAGTCTATCCAAAATTGAAAAAGAAGAAAAAAAAAAAAAAGCGGGGTGTCTGAGCCAAGTGAAATCGCGGGCTGTTGAGAGTCGCGTCGCCAAGTTCGCAGTATCGTTTCCGTGGCCAAACGTTTGCTAATAGTAAGAACTAATTAGCTAACTTGAACCACAGACTTGGGGAAGAAAGTTTCAATAACAGTTGTAGATCGTCCTCATATAAAGCTCACTGATATGTTTGCGCCAAGCTGCCGTTTAGCTGGAGTAGTTTCTTTTATTGGCAATTTAACATAATATGTTCACAATCAGAGCGCGCCGACGTGACAGCTAAATTCAATGTCCCAAGACGCGTCTCAGGAAACAAAAACTAGCCTCTCTCTGGAGCCTTCTTTACGGAGGGGCTTCACTTGTCCGTTGGGTGAGAGTAATGAGCCATCAGCTGGTCACGCGGTAGCTTTCTATTGATTAGTACCAGTTTAATAAGGCTGCGTAAATGGCACTGTTGTGCCAGCACTGCAGTCAACTCTTTTTCAGGGATGACCTACAACTTTTTAATTTACACTTTCTTTATCTAGCCAATGTTGAAACGTTAGCTTATTAGTATTTACTCACTGCTGAAATGTAAGAAGAAAAAAGAAACATAGACTATGCAAGGCGATTGTAAGCCCTCAGATGGCTTCCCCGTGCTAGGATACTTCGTCTGTTTTAAAAGCTTGGTTACATTTAGCTGCGACACCCTATATATCGAGAAGGGGAATTTTTCTGGACATTTCATTCAGCTGGGCAGTTTCGGTACAGAACAGAAAACACAGAATAAAAATGATGCCTGACATGCTGTCATTGCAAAGCTGGTTAACGATAGCATTTGCCAAGAAAGACATTTTGCCTTTTTTTTTTATTTACCTGCGTAATGTGCACCGCTCGGTGGCGTCGTTCCTTCTTACGCATTAACTCACTCTTGCTAATTATAAGCACGGTACCCCTTAACATTTTGAAAGCGAAAGCTTCGCTGCGTCATGTGTCAACCAAGGGCAACCTGTTCGGCCGCTTGACGTTCAAAAAATTCAGCCACCGCCGATAGGCGTTGAAATGCAAGCGCGTAAGATGTTATATATCACAATCTCATTTCGCATAGACATCTCCGAGACGAACTCTTTGATACCACCCGCATGTGTCTACGACAAGTGGCTCGCCAGATACGCACCCCCCTACAAACGCAATTTTTAACCATTTTGGACCCTCACAGGTCGATGGTGCGACTCCCCTCATCACAATGAGAGTAGATTTAGATTGCAATTTTACGTGTACAAACCCAACTAATCTTTAGGCACCACTCCGGTCTCTCTACCGCTATCCATAGGCCCACAATTTTAGCGTAATGTCATATGTATATTAAGTGGGGCTCTATATATAAATTTAAAAGCACCACCGATCGACTTTCAATTGAAGAGCCATTAGCTGTCCAAAGCAGTTCCCCCCTGAGTGGTAAGCACGTTTGAATTTTACTCCTAGGTTCGAAATACGTGTATCAACATGTTGAACACGTAACGACGATTCGTTTTTTACTACCCCCGTCCTTCTGCCGCCCTTCTGTTCGCCCGCCATACCCGCCACGGTGACTCAGTGGTTAAAGCGCTCGGCTACTCAACCGATGTAACCAGGTTCAATCCCCGACCGCGATAGCCGCGTTTCGATGGAGGCAAAACGCAAAAGCGTCAGTGTGCTGTGCAATTTTAGTGCACGTATAAGATCCTCAGAGGATCAAAATTATTCCGGAGCCCTTCACTGCGGCATCTCTTTCTCTCTCCTTTGAATCCCACCTCCCTCGCTTCCTTTACGGCGCGGGTCGCGGGTCCCTTTTCTGCTCCTTTCCTTTCCTCTAAACTAATTTAACAATTTATCGCCACGGCCGCCGGAAGTTATACCCCGTACGGTTGCAATGATCAGAGGTCGTCGGTACGACAGCGTCACACAGTTTGAAGCTCGACTGGAGTAGCAGTTTTGTCTGTTTAACCCAACGAACTGTTTAGCACCGATTCGAACCTTGGACCTTGGCGTGGACGCCATGCTAGATTGCTGAGGTGCACACAACTACGATTAACACTGCTTCACACAGAGAAATTTAGAGTCCAGAAATCGAAACCGGCAGAAATCGCCAAACTAGAGAAGTAAAAGCTCTTAAAAGTTCCTAAAAAGTGGTGTGCCTTTGACCTGATTAAGTGTAGGTGTCCATCATACCTCGGTGTCTACCCATTCTTTCCCAGAGAACATAACGTAAAGAAAAAATCTGAAAAAAAAAATGCGGGATTGAAAATGCAGTGTTAGAGAGGCTATCACGGCTACACCGAAGCTTGAGCGCGTCCCCCTAATTCGAACATTCAAACTATGCACAACCATGATTGAGAAAGTTTTCGCTTGTATTATTACTAGGTTCAAGCCGTGCTTAACACCCCACAATTTCGCCTACTTATTCATTGGATTTTTGTGCAAAAATATGTACTAAGTCGTCCAACATTGCAGGCGAAGCTCGAGTCAAAATTTTCTTCGAAGTTTTTTCAAAACCCGTCCTACAGCCGAAGCCATTTCGAATCAATGTCGCTAAAATGCGTGAATTGCGTCCAATGCGACAAAATAAGCTTAATTGTTTCAGTTAATGCTTTCCTGAAATTGCATGTAATGTGTTGTATGTATTTACATAGCGCGTTTTTTGCATATTGTATGCTTTAGTCATGACATATGCGTTCAACACTCAGGTGTCGAAGCTTGTGGCAACTTTTACCCTGGGCCGGGTGGACTCATGGTGGAAGGGCTCAAGAACTCATACGACTTCGGCGACAGCGTCACCCTCTCCTGCATCCAGATCTGGACTGAGCTGCAGCCTCGCGTCGAAAGGATCTATTGCTTGGGAAACCGCTGGTCTGAGTCTGCAATCCCAGTATGCGTTCCTGTGTAGAACGCAACTAATACCTCCTACACTTACGCACTCAAATCAACATAGTCCTATTGGCGCTAGCTTCAAGCAGCACACGTGAACGCGTCTACTTCTTTCCTCATGAGAGTGTCTATCAACAAAACGTTCTGCACATATTTAATGAGAAACTCTCTAAAGATTCCAACGGCGCCTAAGTCTAAATGTGTCATCAAGCCCCACGAACCCCTGCAATCCAAAAAGACTGCTGCTTAGGCGGGCCTTGGAGCTGAAGTCCTCGAGCAGGGCTTCGGTTTCGTTGCCAGTTTTTCGCCTTGGTGGAAGACTAGAAGTTCGAGAGATTTCGATTTGTTATGAAAATAAGTAACGTACGAGAACTGGTATTTGAAAGGCCACACCAAGAGGTGCTCCTGTTCATCTCATTACGAAATAAAGAAGTGCTGGCCTGGAGAGCTGAATTGCGCTTTTAGACCCGTTAAAAATATTTCAGCCATCTTTAAGTATCAGAATTCAAACTAGGAGAATTAATAGATGTTAATGAAGTAGGTTTATAAGTGCAGTTTCTTTGCAGATAAGTACTCTAATGAAGCAGCTCCAGGTGATTTTATTAGCAGGTGTGACAAGGAATACCAGCTGCAAGCTATCGCAGCCTTACCTGGCGACGCATTGCTCTTCTCCAGCATATCAGCACTGCACTGGTACCACGGTGAAGCCACCGCCCCTAGTTTCGCAACTCGAGTAAGGATTAACTCTTGCAGTTCGACACACATCTAGGCTGCCGGAGAGGGGAGACATATAATCCTCTTACACATAGGCACGTTCGCTTAAAGTGTGTGCGCCATAGAAGGTGTGTGAGGTCCAACTTCAGGGCTCCTGTGGTGGCGCCAGTGCGCCACGTAATTCTTTAAAATCGTGGGCCCTGTCTCCAGAGTGATCGTAGACGCCAATATAGAGAGAAATGCAAACTACTCGTTGCGTACGTGATCACTCAGTTTTGGAGTTCTTTTCAAGGCAAAGCTCCTCCATCACACAGCCTGTGGCTCCCAGCCTGTGGCCTGTTGTGCCCGGGCAAGCCGCCTGGATTCGGCTGAGCCGAACATCACGCTTCTCCTGCTGATAAGGAGTTTTAGAATAGGGGAACCCAATGCTTGGGGCGCCCAAGAAAATAGCGTGCCGTGGCGCAACGTTCGAGCCGACCAGCGAGTTTTAGAATAGTGGTTTTCCCGACGGAGTGAAGCGGGGCTCGCGGTCGTCGATTGCGGAGCCCTGGCGGTAAACCGTAAAAAGCATTTAAATACATAAAAGCCAACAACGCTATTTTATTAAACAGAAACTGCTGTCATTGTACAAAACTATCTTAAAAGTACCAGTTATATAATCTGTTTTCTTCAGACAAGACGAAATCGGCCAATCTTAACCAATCCATACTGAGCCGGGAAACCTCATTTGAACCATAGAGTTCCTTACACTAACTAGAGGGAAAGCTGAGGGCGCTGCACTTCAGCCACCATGGGTGCGCTAAGAATCATGGGCCGGTGTGCTACTTGTTGCGGGACAGTCGGTTTTTTCTCGGGTACGTGGAGTGGCATTACTGCGATGTTTCTTTTTCGTCATCATCATCATATGAAGGTGCGTACATAGATCGCGAAAGCCATAGTAGCGAAGGCGCAAAAGCAGACGTCGCCAATAAATCGTTTTTGTTTCCCGAAATGCCACTAAAACCTTCCTTAAGTGATTGCACAACCATAAATATTTTTATAACCTTTTTTTTATTCAAATTTTGCCTATTAAGTGCGAAATATTGGTATTTGTGCTGCTCAAAACTAAGCTAGTAGGAGAAAGAGCCATCGCTTATAGTGGATAAATATCACATTGACATGCTGTTTCTCTCTCTTTTTGCAATTTATAGCCACAATATTCAATCTTAGGACATTACTTACGGTAGAACAACGTTTATCTTTGCATTAGTTTTGGCCAAAAGTTGTAGTTCTGCACTCGGTAGCTCTCCGGCCCATGATGCTTTGAGCGCCCATGATGGCTGAACTGGCCGTCTGGAAGCTCCATGTAAACACCCATAGACGGCAGCACAGCTTTCCCTCTAGGTAAGAGTAAGAAATTCTTATGTTTTGAACCTTCCACGCTTTCCGACGCCTGGTCCCCATGGCAACCAAACGATGCGAACTCGCTAAGCCTAGCAGCTCGGTAAATCCGGAAGCAATCAGACAATATGGGGCGTTTTATTGCTGAAATTTGGTGGTGCGGGCATCATGAGACATAGCACAAGCTTCGTTGGCCTTTCGTTTGGCGTGAACGCGTGACACCATGGAGCGGTAACGACGAATGTGTGCCGAGGCGAGCGGCCGCCGCCTGGCCGGACGCCGCCATGTTCCCCGACCCTATCTGGGTCCGCACTATTTCCCCGAGATAGGGTGACCGTCGTCCGCTGACCAAATAACCCAAGGCACGCTTGAGTTCTGCGCATGCGCACTCGCGCCCCGCTATTACCCTATCCCCCTAACCGATAGGGTCCCCCTATTCTAAAACTCCCTAATATGCCCTTTGCAAGTCCCTTTGCTGCTTCGCATTGCAGCGGCGCATTGCAAAGCAGCAACGGTAAGCTTCGTGTTGAAACGCCCGTAAAATTCCAGACAGCTTGAAGCCAGTCCCCTAGCGACGAATCGCTTTCGCGCCGCTGCAGATTTGAAGCGGGCGATCAGCGCCTTCGCTGACTGGACCTTTCGGGCAGCCATCACGTGCTGCCGGAATTTCGGATTGGGCAATTTGAGTGCCAACGGCTTTCCATACTATATAGGCGAGCGCACTGCCGCTGGAGACCTGAGACCTTCACGAGCGTTCGTCGAGTGCAGTGCCAGTCGCAATTAGGGGACGCGTCGTAGTCTGCCCTGCCGTCGCTGTGCGACTACAGTTGTCTGGCAAGTAATCCTCGGCCCCTCTGCCGTTTTAGAGCGCAGCCCTTTGGCGTCCGTTCCTGGGTTTCGCGTCGGCGTCGGCCTCGTAACCAGCTCCGCCCCCCTTTCATCCCCCCAGCGCTAGCAGCGACCGACTGATACCGCTGGATGCCGCTGACGCCGCTAGAGAGTCAAGATAACGTGACTGCATAGAACACCGTCGCCGCCATGCAGAAAAAGGGGGGGGGGGGCCCCCCCCCCCCCCCCTCTTGTTCCTGTGTGGAGGATAGGGTGCTCTTCAGTTGCCGACGCGCCGGTTATTTCACGTAGGCCCCGGCACGTCGACCACCTTCCCACGGCTAGACCTGGTTCTTGGCGCTGCGGAAGCGAGGGTATCATATTGTTTGCGTCGGCATCGGCGGCGTTGTCCCTGAAACCAACTCCGCAGCTGGGGTTGACTCACTATCGGCGTCAGCAGCATCAGTCAGTCGCTGCCCTCTCTTCCCTCCTCCCTTTATCGCGTTGTCCGCTTGCTGCGCGCGCTTCTGCCCCCATCGTTTGCCGCTGGGTGTACACGCCGCCCCCCTCCCCCCTCTTCCTGCGAGTCTCCGGTTGTCAAAGCGCCGGCTCGAACTTAATTCCTTTCTTCGCTCCTCCTCCAATGCAACCCCTGTGCGGTGGCAATCAGAGAGCCAGATCGCTGGCGGCGGATCTGTATATGTGCACCGGCCGAGCCGAAATTGCCGCTGCCGTTCGCCACTGCGAAATTATCTGCCAGTTCTTTCTGAGCCATGAGCGAGACGACCGGTGGAAGTCCTCCGGCTGCTGCTGCTGCTGCTGCTGCCGCCGCCGCCGCCGCCGCCGCCGCCGCCGCTGCCACTGCCGCTGCCGCGCCGCCGCCGCCGCCCGCCGCCGCCGCCAGAGCAGAGGCCCAGCGCCGTCGCCGCCAGAATCCCCAGGTGTAAGCGAGGCTGAAGCAGAAGCTCATCGCCGCCGCCGAGAAGGGAGTCTTTGTTAAATGAATACGTGTGAAAAATAAAAAAAAAAATTCTGTGATAGCGCATGCATGTGTTGCTCGATTTCTTTGCCTCAATCTATTGAAAAGGTGAAACAGCTTATTTGCTGCGCTCAAATTTCGCATTAGGAAGTAACGTAATCGTCGGTAATTTTTTTGTGCTGTAAATAATGCCCTGAAAACAGTGGGTAATGAGGCCTTTGTTCATCTCATCGGCGCTAATTTGGTTTCATCGCTACCGCCGAGGGAGCAGGCAGCCCTCGGTCACCAAACGGGTAACGAGAGCTACGGGCCATACTCCTACGGCACAACAGGCCTCTGTACAAGTTTCCCGTTTATAATCGGCGGGTACCTTCAAGAACAGCAGCTTTTTTGCACTTTGGTTTGTATTATACTCTGTTGCACTCCAAAGGTAAGCAAGGGCTACTTACCCATGATTACCGAAAACACATGCATTATAACACGTGTGCACGATGCGCAACGCGTTTGCACAGCTTGGGGAAAACCACTATTCAGGTGTGTTGCCTGAGTGCGCCGAGACCGGCCACCTTGAATAACTGTCGACGGCAGGCCCACCGCTTCGGTCTACACTTCCGGTGACACGCATTACAAAACGCCGCTCCTTCAGTTTGTTCATGTGCCCCTTTCTAATACTCCTGTGTCCTATCGCACAGATGCAGTGATTCCCTTGCGCCGCGGCCGCATTTCTACATGCATTCATTTCCGCGCCGCTGTTCGTCCTGTTAACCGAGCATGCCCCAAATTTTGAAAGCGTAGGGTACGGCACGATCCCTACCAGCGATGTGGCTGGCTACACCTAACACTAATGGCAAAGTACAGCAGCTGGTAAATAGAATCGTGGCGGGAACCTTTGGAAAAGCAGCTGTCGTAAACCCTGCAATCGGAAATAGGCGTAAGGCCAAAAACGCCTCCCAATGAGTGCAGTTTAAACAGGGAAACGGCTAAGACCATTTACGCCTGGGCATAATACCATCGCTGCTTATTTTATGGCGCGGATGTGACATTGTAGTTGGTTTTCATTCCGGTGTGTTAAACTGCAGGCGAAAAAATGCTACCCAGTCATAATAAAATGCTTTGTTGTGCTGTTTTGAGTTTCAGGTTGCATTGGTAACTAAGGGCATCATACGCCAAACAGGAGTGGATTTTTTTATGTGTAGGTTAAAATTATAAAAGATGCTTTATTTTTCTTTAAAAAAAGGCAGTGATTTGCTGTGGCTGACTTCTTTGAAGAAGCTGAATAACACATAAAATTTCAACAAAGGCGTTTTCTTATAGAGCAACGCTTGGATGAACCGATATGTGGTCAATATAAAGACATGTAATTTTTTTCCCATTTTCTCCGCCTTTTGTGCATGATATTAGAAAATCGATTATTGTGAGCTCATCAACATGCTTCACATGTAGGTTTCTCTTTGAGGAGTAAGGAGATATGCGTGAGATGTATCCAGTACGGAGACGGCATAGAATTACGCCGACAAAGAGCCATTATTGATTCCTATTATTCGGTAATGGACGTGACTATCGATGCAATTTGTTGCTCACCTCACTATTCCAAGAAGCTTCTTGTTCACTTCCCAGTTTACTCTCTACGAGCTTCATGCAGTTATTGCGAGGTTTGTTGATTTGCTTTTATTATAGCGTTAATGACCCGTGTACCGCATTATTCAGCTTCCTCATTTCCGATATTTGCCACGTGCAGAACATTGCTATCTGTCCTTTTTCGGAAGCTGTTACTACACTGTGTACTATATATCTCCTATTATGGGTTCTATTGCATTTTTTAAAGGCGAAATCCTTTTCAGGTGCATGGGGAAAATCTCTCGTCGGCGAGATTTTTCCGCGACATTTCGCGAGTGACCGATACTGCGCCTTTCCTTTCTGTAAACCAATTATAGAACGCCAGCGAACCCTGATGGGTTCAACGAAACGCTTGTTGTGTTCGACAGGGGGCGCGCGATGTACAGTCGTGAGAAAAAGTGGTATACAGCACTCAGCCGCGGTGACGGAGTTCGGGAAAAAATTAGTTGTGATTTAACTCTGGTTAACCCTAGTTTAATTGCGATAGCAACGGCGGAAGTCTCTTTTGCCTGCTACATTACTTCCCTATCACGCCCTATCAGTGTAAGGTGCTACATTAGAGACGCTTAAGCTCATCCTTTAGGAGTACGACGCGTGAGCGTAAGTTACCAGTCTTCTTCTTTCTCTTCTTTTTCTTCTTCTTTTCCTTCTTCTTCATCTTTTTCTTCTTTTTCCTCTTTTGTTTTCCTTCTTTTTCCTCTTTTCTTTTTCTTCTTCTTTCCTTCTTCTTCTTTTCCTTCTTCTTATCCTTTTTCTTTTTCTTCTTATTTTCCTCCTCCTCCTCCTCCTCCTCCTCCTTCTCCACAAGTTGTCTGGCCTCCTCTGTGCGTTGCAAGAATGGAGCTACGTCAGAGACGTCACTGTCGACGTGAGGTAGCATGGTAGCTACGTCACGACCGTACAGGAGGGAGTAAGCTGTCATGGCGGTTGTTTCTTGTACGGTAGTAATGTAGGCGAACATGACGTATGGAAGTAAGTCGTCTCATCGCTGTGTTCCGTGTCCACATACAACATGGCATATCTGCAAAGGTCGTGTTTAACAGCTCGATCAACCCGTTCGTTCGGGGGTGATAAGCTGCAGCACGACGATGACTGGTGCAACTATAGCGCACTATCTGCTGCATGAGAAAGGACCTTGGGCCTCTTACTATATTCGCCACGAGATCGACCTAAAGGTGACGCCACCGTCCCTCCGATAGTGGGGATCGGCAGCCGGCGGTGCTCGCAGAAACGCACGCGGCGGATGTCTGATTCTGAGTTTACAGCGGGTTTGTTGGCGACGGAAACGTGCCTTATGCAATGCATTACGAATTTAAAGTTTAGCGTGTTTCACTATTGTAGAAAAAAATCCGTGGATTTCGCCAATGCAGCAAGAAAAATACACGGATTTTAGGAAAACAAGGCATGCAACCACCCGTCTTTTAGATTTACTGGCATAGCTGTGCACGCTTTTTGCGTTGTACGGCGCTCTCAGGTCTGATACATGGGCCTAAACATAATATATCTGATCGCATTTTCAACAGCGTGCGCGTGTCTTATACGGGTGAGACAATAAAATTGAGTGTCAAGCCGACGGAGATACAAGGTTCGTGCTCTGATCTGCAGTACTTTAGAATGAATCGAGGCAGCCTTGTTCATTATATCGTACTTCACTCGAGGATTAATCACGTTAAGTGTAGCACTGATAGCGTATTGCCCGACGGGCTGCCGTAGACTGAGTGGACATCAGCTCTGGCTAGACAACTAGGCACAAGTATTCTCTAAAAATGAGATTACGCCGACACTGTACAGGAAACCTCACCGCACAGGAAAGCTGACTGCTCATACTTGTAGAGCGGTGAGTGGACTGTTTGCCGAGCTCACAAGGCTGATGCTTTTTGCGGCAGATAATCTGGTGTTGCACTGTGAAATGACTCTGAATGATTTCCAGAAACCGACGGAAGTATAAAGAGTTTCTGATGTATGTGATATTTACAAATGGTAAATTAATACCGTAATAATTTTTTTTTTCAATGACAATTTCACCATGTAGCGTATAATTTTCAGAAACATTAAAGAGCAAGCTGCCAATAAGTATGCGAAGACACCGTAAAAACTGTGCTATGGTCGCTGTCATGTTCTGGCAAGTAATGTTTAAAGCTGAAGATTTCTTTATCATTGTAATTATTTTTGAGCAGTGACTTGCGGGGGGGGGGGGGGGGGGGGGCGATTCTATCGTTTACTTCTAAAACAGTTGCCGGAAATAAAACTATCCTGAAAGAAATGGAGTACACCTTATATATGCGACTATAAATATGTATTTGTTCCCGAACAAAACACCGATGGTTAAGCCCGTATGAAGCTATTTTACTCCCCTTGTCAGAAACAACCACTTTGCTCGAAAGACAGCACAGACGAAAAGGGTCTCTAATGATTCTAATGGGCTACCAATGTACATTGATCTACTTGTATTTTGTAATATTTAGTGTAACAGGTGCTAGGAAGATTTGTTTCTCAAACATTCGAGCATTTCTCTATAGCGAAATGTGCTCATTACCACTGTTACGGATGCGCAGAGCTCTTAAACAGTAAAAAAAAAAGAAAAGAAATGCATATATGGGTCTAACGCGCTGTGCGAAATCGGCTATATGAGGGATGACGTAGGGGCAGACCTTGTTGTTGTTGACCACGTGGGATTTTTTAACGTGCAGCAAAATCTCACAGCCGACGAGCGCCTTTTGAAATGTTCGAGATCGAACCCCCCGTTCTCGAAATCAGCAGTCGAGCGCCCTACCACTGAGACATCGCGGCAGAGGTTTAACAGAAAAAAAAAGTGCTCAAACAACTCCCTCGCGGATTCAGAAGGCACAGAGTGGCTTGTTCAAACTGGATTTTTCTATGCAGCAGTCTGCGGTTGCATGTTTCAGTAGTTACGGTATTCCAAACAGAAACGATTTTTGAGTGTTTCATTAAGTTGTATTGACGGCAGCAACCTGTTTTGTTTTGACATGGCGCCTAACGACAGCAGCGCTTCGTTTGAGACACCGCTTGTCAAAGAATATGAAGCACCTTAGACAGCGACGGATGATGTTCTTTCCAACGTGATATACTCGATCGATGTGAACAAGTGTTTTTTTTTTTTGTTTTAATGAAGCGTGGCGTACTAGCCTGTTCATATTTTTTTGCAAGAGGCATACAGGTAAGCAAAAGCGCACAGAAACCGCGAAACCAACAAAACGCACTCTTGTACACGCCGCTCAAGCCCACGTAAATCACTGCGGGCTGGCACGCGACGTGAACACGCATCCCCACTGAGTAGGGTTCGCCGATATGCCACTAGGTGGCGGCTGTGCTCGATCTCGAGGCTAATAGGTAGACAGGGTAGAGAAACAATCCTGTCATTCCTGTCATCTGAGGATTTCAGATTATTGGTTTCAGATAAGGAAGGTCATTTTGTTGTGCCAGGTAATATTTTCACGGAAAAAGCAGGGACTGCCGTAACAAAAAACTTCAAAGACGTCCGGCTTAACATTATTAGATAAAATAGCGAAGCTTTGAGGTTGTTGCAGGAGATGAATTTGGAACGCCTTCGGGAGTCAGTTAAGTCACAAAGAAACCGTTTAGAAACTTTCTTTTCTGCTAAAACCCAAAAACCGGGAATTCCTTTCAGATGCATAGTTACAGAACGCACCTCTTGGCAACATTCCGTATCGGGTTTTTGAAGAAATATTTGGACATGCTTGTAGTTGATGATCCTTTTTTAGTCTCTAATTCAGTGGCCATTGTAGAGTATTTGCTGCGTTATAACTCC
This sequence comes from Amblyomma maculatum, assembly GCA_023969395.1. Lineage (NCBI taxonomy): Eukaryota > Metazoa > Arthropoda > Arachnida > Ixodida > Ixodidae > Amblyomma > Amblyomma maculatum. Next base: position 8,542 of record JAJIZL010031828.1, on the reverse strand, counting down.
GGTTCAAGTGGAATGTTCAGAATTGACGTCCAAGATTTGTTTTATTCTCTTCCTCAGGATAGGCCCTCGCAGTATGTTAGAAATTGTATAACGATTGATAATGATTAAGAGCGGTTTATTTCGGATTGTGGGGTGTTTGTTGAATCTTTTTTTGGAACTGTAAACGTTTTATTTGCAGTCGACTTTTGTGGAATGGGAGGGTGAACTGTACGTATGCTCAAAAAGCAGGGGTATGCATAGGTTCAAAAATATCCCCCGTACTAATATTTTTCTTTGCTATGCAGATAGGGCAATAAAAAAGTAGCTTGGGATTATGTGTAAAACAGGTTTTTTAGGTCTGTTGATGATAATTTAATTTTTGTGGAAGGGGACTTAATGGGACAGGTTGGAGAAATTTTCGAGGTCTTCGATAGTTGCGGGCAAGGTCTGAAGTTTACTTTCGAGGTACCGAGCGGCTCGGAGTTGCAAATTTTGGATTTAAGGTTAGTATTAAAGATAGACCATGTATGCTGCTCTTTCCGGCAGCGTTCGGAGAAGCCGTTACTTAGCTACAAATCACTCCACTCAAAATTGATGAAATGTGGTATAGCTGTCGCGCGCTCGGGATCTGCCATTTTAAAATCATGTGTGCATGAAATGATCAGTAGTTTTGGCCAGCAGATTAACAGATTAAGATGGGCAGCATATCCAAATCAGGTAATCGTGCTTCCCAGTAATAAAATTTTAAGAAAACTAAAGTCGGTCGATAGTTCTCAGTCACAGGAGCCGGGCAGTAGAAAGAAATATACGCGGTCATACCGTACGTACACCGGTTGTCTCATGGGATCAAGATATGGTGTTGATGTGGTATTTTCAGACCCCAAGAAACTTGCTAAGATATGTGCCATAGCAGACAGAAGAATGAAGTTTAAGAATCAGCAAAAAATAGGCGAGAGGAGGTCGTTTCAAATATATTACCAGATTACGTTCTCACCATGTGCTGAAGGCGTGATGTATGACATTGAATTTTCTTGCGGAAAGAGGTGTTTAGGCCAAGCGGGTAAATGTATTAAAACCCGTCTACACCAACATAATACATCATTGGAAAATGCCCCGTCTTCGAACCTTGCCCTGCACTACAGGGACTGCCCTTTAAGTAATGATCCACAATTTCCTGATAATAAACTATGCACACCTGGTTTCAACAACACTAAAATAATCTACAGGCATAGGGACCAACATGCCAGGGAGTTATCTGAAACATATCACATTCATAGAGAAGGGGATAGTTGCTTGAGCACGCATCGGTGATCTGCTTGATAGGGAAATGGTATATCTGGATTCGTATGATTAGACTGCTGCTTGCTTGGGGCGCGCATGCATCCTGGTCCTTTAAAAAATGTAAAGTATCACCTCCGATTTCTTTTCCATTAAACCTTCAGTTGTAAGTCAGCGCTTGTCCGTTATTCTCTTCTTCTGTTTGCCTTAAGCCGCGGCGCTGTTTTTTTATTTTACCCTGTATTTTATTTTAAACGCACATTTCAAGAAAACGAACTGCAAGTCGTCTTGGGCATTATTCCGCAGGAGACAACATTGTTTGGGGCTTACATTTAATGCCCATGCTCTCCCCCAAATCCTCATGTGCTTTTCGGTACGACACTGCCAGCAAAATTCCGTCTTTCATTCTTAGCATTACCTTCTTCAGAAAGTTTGAAAACTTTCTGAATACAAATATGCTGTAAGACTAAAATAAACTCGAAAACATCCAAAGTCATGTCACAAATTGCCTTACAATCATTTCACGACGAGCTCGTTAAAGAATTCATATCCGCCATGCACAGTTTCAATATAAAAATAGCTGCCCTATTATGTGCTTATCACTGTCTCTTTTGGACGCTAAACCATATAAGCCAAGCTTAGCATGCAATGTTACCTGTTAGAATGTGAGAAGATGCACTGATATTATCGCTCAGGAAACATCAGGGACATTAATTTCGTGCCCATTAACACATATTTCAGGTTGATTAACAGTTATATCGCTGTTGGAACACATGAGCTGCACATTACGTAGCGTGAAATGGCAAGCGAGAGTGAAAGCTCAACAAACATATTGAGTCGTGGGATGCGAAAGATTGCTCCGGACCTCTCGCACGTATGCTGCAATTGTTTCACGAGGGCACACAGCAGAGACTGCCAGGTCATGGCATCAGCTGGAAAGTTTACAGTAAAGGTATTTGTCATTGTGATGCACCTTTTTACCGAAGCTGTGTAAACTGTTGAAACATGAGAAAACTGTAAAGGAATGAAATTACGAACAGTGTCAATATTATTTACCGAACCTCGCGTGCAAGCCCACGTAAAATACGCATATCAAACTACACAGTGAAGCTTCCTATTAGTAATTTCCAAGCATTGCTCTATTTCCCAATGCTAAGCTTTGGTTTGTAAAAGCTGCACTGACAGCCGACTTAGCGTTTCATTCGATAAACGTATTTCATACACGGGCAGCAACAACACGTGGGCTACCAGCAATATATGCCTAGTGTGTGTTAGGAGCATTGAAAATAAATGCGGGAGGAAGGCATGTTTACAGAAACAGAGGACAGATTTATCGACGCACCAATTCTTTGTTATAAAGCTTTTTAATAAGATCTCAGCGTTTCCTTTTGTGCGGCTATTTTTTAAAGCGCATTCTCGTACTAGCGAGCGCAATGAGGGTCTGTCATCGCAGATGGCTGAATCTTCGACGCCCAAGTTGCTGGATTTCCATCTTTTTTGTGATACTTTTTTTCGGCCATCTTAACAATAACGATCCCGCACGTATTGCGTGAGATCGCTCGTCTTTACCAGATAGCATATTCCTTCGGTGTTCACATTTCACCCGGTCAACACATAGGAACTAAAAAGGAATAGTGCGTTAGTGAAGGCCGTAAAAAAAAACACTCCAAAGCGTAAAAGTTAACGCGAAACCACGAAAAACTAAACGCTAGGCAAAACAAGCAAATAGCGTCAGGCGTGGATCCGCTCTTATCTAGCTGCGCACCAACCGGCGAGTACTTGTTGCGCCATGGTTGTGCACATAGGCCTTCCCTTCACAACCCCGCCAGTCAAAAAAGCTGAGCTAAACTGCTAGAAATGAAGCGTAGTTCGCAAGAAAACATTTCTCAGCTTCCCTTTGCTGAAAGCTGTCCTGGTGTCACAAACTGGCTGGCCCATGACGTGCGCACCGGTGCCTGTTCACGAGCTGCGCAATTCAAGCGACCGGCCGGCGGGGTCAGTTTTAAATGCAGCGTTGTTCGACAAAAAAAAAAAAAAAGCGAAGAAAACGTTCTTCATTTTGCCGTCCTGACAAACTGCCATATTGCCGCTTCAAAGGCCAAGGGAGACTCGAAAATACGCGGTCTGTTGTCACGAACAAACACGCCGCGCGTGTCGACGGCTGCGCCCTTCCGCACTATCCTTTGTTCTACACCGGAGGTACCTGCGCGCACAGCGCGCGCAACCAATGCTGGTCGCACCATCCGCTCTAATTTACCAAATCCTTTCTCTATGCGCTTGCTGCTAACGTCGCCGCCGATTGCTTAGTTCATTTGTGGTCACAAGCCAGCCCAATAAAAAGTATACTACAGTGAATTTCAATACTCCTCATTTGTCGCCAACAGCACTGTCCCTCTACGGGACAATAGTACAAAAACGCGTGTCGGCACTGGGGTTTGATTTGGTTTACGGGCTGTAATGTCCCAAACCAACTCAGGCTATGGACACCGCACTGGATGGCTCCGGAAATTTCGACCACCTGGGGTTCATTAACGTGCTTAGACATCGCACAACACACGGGCGCCTAGATTTTCTCCTCCATCGAAAAGCAATGAGGTATTCGCGCTTTGAAAGCTGACGGCACCGGCGAAAGCCTTAGAAGCGTCAGGCGTAGCCAGTTTTAACAACTAGTGTATCGAGGCTGGACCGGGCAGACCCGTGTATAAAAGTTCGAGGACACTTTGGCGACTAAAGTGATGAAAGGCGAAAGCCTGAGTGCTGCATTCTGCTACGCGACTGTAGCGCGTGTAGCGATGAATGCTGCTATGAATAATGCTATGCTATGAATGCTGCTATGACTACTCTCACATTCTTCGAGTGCATTTATTCAGTGAATTCTGCTTAGCAGCGACGAGACCGCGCTCCTTGCATCTTCGCAGTTGTTCTACATTTTCTGTTGTGTGGTTGATTTTACCGGGGGCGCGGCTATAATCAGTGATTAATAATTATGCGCAACTGTCACTAATTAGTAAATAATAATTATGAATTGCCTAGCTAGCATTATAATTATTATTCAATTAGTACTAGTACATAAATATTTATTTAGTCATTAATTAGTAATTGGTCATTGATTGGTATATGGCCTAATAAAGCATGCATTCATGCATACTGTAGTAGTGCTCTCTGATTGGTCGTGACGGGATGGAGGTCTCGAAACAGCGGGTCTAATTAAGTAATAATAATTAATTAGTAATTGATCATTGATTGGCATATGGTCATATGAGGCACGCATTCGCGCATAACGTGGTGGTTCCCTGTGATTGGTCGATACCTCCATGACTTCATTCCATCTCGACCAATCAGAGCCGCCGCAAAAGTGTGACACTTTTGCTGATGACAACGGTGAGGCAATAAAGGCTTTCGCCTTAATAAAGGAGAGCCATGCATCTAGTTGGACCATGGTGAAGGTCACCGCAGGACAGAGCTCGCGGGAACCAGAGAGCCACTTCTCGCCTTGCACGGCGGCAAGAAGTACGGGAAATATGCGTCGAAACGTCACTGCCGAATTGGCGTTGACAACTGTGGCTTTGAATTGACCACAATTATGTCGACGCGTAAGCAACACAGGCGAAAGGAAAGGTTGCGTCCTCGTGTTTGCTTTACCCGCTCTCTGTAAGAGAGGGCCCTGTGTGCAGGTTAAATCTTGGGGCAAAGTCCAGAATTTTGTCAAGTGAATTGTAGCCACTTGGGTCACTGTGTTCTAACCTTCAGTAAATTTAAGGGGGTGTGGCAGCCAGCAAATAACAAATCAGGTTGATACTAGCCGCAATTAGCTATGATTCGAATAAGGATTGCCCCCAGGGCACCAACACTGGGCGCGAGGGTCTGGTAGAGTGTTCTGAGCGGAGACTTAACGCGTCCCCTGCTGCTAGTCCGAGGTAGCCAAATCTATGTTTTGCCAACCTTCTGTATGTGCTGTAAGTATTGTAAGGTTTTATGTACATAAACTTCACTTCATCTATTTGCTGTCTTCAAGTGTCGCTTTCTCAAAATTATTCGTTGTTCCACATCTCTCTTAAGAAGCACTGGCCCTTTGCGTCGTTAATGACCACCATCGAGTTTATTTTGATAGCAATACGTTTCTGCATGCGTTTTGCTCATAGTAACATTACTGCTGAATTGACCTTGATAAAGGTGGGCCGAATGAGATCTGACAGACACGTGCATTAGAGCAGCGAAGTGGCCGTGACAACTGTGAAGTTTACCGAAAGCGTCATGGCAGTCAGTCCCATTGGCTCCGCAGCGACCCTCTCTCCCGCTGTTGCCAAGCAGCCTCGCAGGACCGGCGAATCAGAGGCTCTGAAATCCTACCATTTTCGCGCCGCCGGAGGCTGGCGGACGCATGGCCGGACTCGGAGCGGCGGCGGCACTAAAGTTCAGCTACGGGTGACGGCAGCCAAGAATGCTGCGTCTCCACGGTCGGTTTTGAAACGATGACCCTGTTGATGGAGCTCATCCACCGTTGCTGGATTGCGCAACGACGAGGAGTTCTCTTTCAGCCAAATTGTGGAGTAGATAAAGTCGTCGTACATTGTGATTATAAACAATGTCCTTGTGCGCTCACTGTAATTATATTTAGTTGTGCTTCGCCTTGTCTAATGCGTTCCATGACTGCTCTGTGGCAAGCATTTACTCATCATTTAGCATTGCGTCGGTAATTTCTAATCAGCAGCTTTCCTTCACTCTGCCTATTATTGAGGTGACTCAAAATTCGCACAGAAAGCACAAAGACCAAAATCCCAGTGTTGACAAGGAATATCTAAGAGCAAATAAATCACACCACAATCGCTTGTACCTTTCACATGCACCAGATTACGCGGCTGACATATTTCAGAGTTCTTTTTTTTCTCATTCTTCTGCGCGACGTGAGTAAAGATCCTTTGATAAAAGCATAAGATGTACAGTCAGCTAAATTACGGCGCGAATATGCCTTAGCTGCGTTCGCTTCGTGCAGATTATTACGTTAACACATTGCAACCAGAATGTGAGCAAAGGTTATGGACATTCTCAACAGTGTGAGATGAAGCTTTATAATTAAGAGATTTCACATGCTAATTTATGCGCGATAACTGGGATGTCATCATCGTGCGCGGTAGGTGCCTTCACTTTCGTGAATTAGTTTTCGATAAGTCGATAACTTTCAGTCTTGCCTGAAAGTTATCTGATGTTTTAAGAGGCATCACCGTTTTTCGTACGCACAGGAACCATTGTGTTTGCGCCATCGTAATCAGTGTAGACATAGTCATGGTAGAGCATTCGGGCTGGTTTTTTAGCCGGAATATCAAATATGCAGTCAAGTGTATTAAGACTGCCGTTAAAAATATCTAATAGTCCTTGCAGGTTACACCGCGCGGCTTAGTCTGAAGCCAACAGCCATAGAAACCGAGGAAAGCAAATGGTAAAGTAGTAATTTATTAACGCGAAAGCGTTACTTCGCTATGTTCACAGATTTCTGTCCGCAAACCGTGTCCGCAGACCGCGTCCGCAAAATCGTGTCCGCAGCAGTTGCGAGTAATTGAGAAGTGGTAGATGTTATTGAGTGGTGCTTATAGATAGAGGTCGACGTAATGTTGCTGCAGAAAAATAATTAGGCGAATAATTCATCAGGTAATTAATTACAGGCAAAAAATTTTAAATTTGTCCATAGTACTTGTAATTGAGAAGTGGTGGAGGTTAATGAGTGGTGTCGATAGAGCGTAACGTAATGTTTTGTCCGAAGTAATAGTTAGGCCAATAAGGTAATTAGGTAATTAATTAGAGGCAAACACGCACAATCGTGTCTGCTGCAGTTGTGAACGAGAAGTCGTAGAGGTTAATGAGTGGTGCCAATCGATAGAGACTGATGCAATGTCTCATCGAACAAGAAAGCCGTGAGAATTCCTTTTTTGCTACAAACTGTTGGTTCATTGAATATTGTTTTGGCCATTGTTTAAACCTTGATCTGGCTTAATATATTAAGTTGTGCTTTTTGTGTAACTCTTGCCCCTATTTACTCTATCTGGAATACTTGCTTTATTATATTTATAGTCTTTTTATCACAGTGTTTGTTGATTGTCGGTTCTCCCTTTTGTCATTTATAGAGTCGTCTTTTATCACTGTCGTGCCATAGCATTTTTTTTCTATTATTATTATGCAGTGTAATTTGGACTACTAGCTATAAATATTTCCATTGTGCGTAAAAAGTGAATTTCTTGGACTTATTCCTCAATCACACACTGAGACACGCACTTCACGGGTTGGGTTGGTCGGCCTAACTTTTAACTGTGCTCTCAAACCTCATAGAGGGACGGCGGTTAACCGTGAAGGGAATTCTGTGGCTCTGCTGACTGTAAAGACGGGGGTTTGGGACAAAGGTACTACCATGAACTTAATCTAAGTTCATATTTTGCTAGAACCGACAAGTTTAAACACATTTTCCCCCGTACGATCGAGTCATAAAACAGGCTACCTTGTTCATATCGCTCTCTTCCATTGCATGAATTTGTTAAATCAATCAGCCACTGCAGATAATTGTCTTCGTGAACACAAAGCAATTATTAGTTTGCTTGTTGGCTTCCCAGTATTATTAATTTGCATTGTATATATTGCTCTGCAGTTTTTAATTTTTGAATATTCACCACCCCCTCCACCTCCTTCCATAGCTCCAGGTGGAGCTACAGTGTGCAAAAATAAAAATAACGCCCGGCGTCCAGATATTGCGTACCGGGCTTCACCAGACTTGCCCTCATGTTCCACTACGGGCAGTCTCCAACGTCTGGCTGGCGGTTCAGACGGATATCATGCACCTCATTACCTCAAGCACACAATCACTCGACGTGAAATGCAGCGTAAACGGCAATTCGTTTGATTTTGTTTGTGTAGTTTAACATTCAAAAGGGACTGTCGTTTCTTCTGACGGGCGAATCACAACATAAAAACGTAACAACTGTTTATTTGATTGGCTGTGCTAGGGAACGAGCATACCAATCGTCTCAGTAGCGGAAGCAAAAAGCCGAACTTCCCAGCCGGGCAGCCTGGTTTTGTAGCCACCATCGGTGATGCATGCCTCGGGTCACGCAGCGGACGCACTGTTTTATCGG